>BMAV01022262.1:667000-690426 GCA_019973955.1 Trichonephila inaurata madagascariensis | reverse complement strand
TATTTAATTAAATTTTACGTATTATATACTTAGAATTATAAAAAAAAAGGGCCTTGGGGGGGGGGCCCGGCCCCCCGGGCCCCCCCCCCCTTGTGTGCGCCACTGTTTCTGATTCATTTATAAGATATATGTACTTTTTAAGCCTTTATTAATTTGAAAAAATTCAAAATATTTGTACAAAATCTTATATATATATATATATATAAGACAGTATTTGGAAATGCAAAGAGATTGACTGCATAAGTAAACAAATAATAACAATATTTAAATGTAATATAATTCAAAATTTATAAATATGGAAGAAACGCATATATTTTTTTTATTTAAAGATCAGGATGGAAAAACGTAATAAACGTTAAAAACTCCTAAAATCAAAATATTCATGAATCGTGCTTTCTCCCACCAGAGGACGCTAGTTGCTTTCAATGTAAATAGAAAAAGGCTCTTTGTTTTTAGAAGACATGCAAAATGTAAAGATTTCTGTTAACTTCTATTAGTGTTATGTCTTGTTCATATTTATACGAAGTTTGATAATGTATTAATCAGAAAAGGTAGAACAATTTTTCCTATATTAAATAACCTGCCTATTTTTTTTTTTTTTTTAATTTACTAAAAATCAAGAACGATTTTTAACAATAAGAAAATTAATCATGGGTTATATCCAGCGAGTAGGAGTGACTTTGGCGACAAAAATAGATGACCTTACAAAAGTCTAGAAGATTATTTAAGGGGCCGGTGGACCATTAAAACTAATTTCTTATATTGTTAGTTTAATTAAGGCCTAGGGGCCAAGTGGTAGCGTATCGCGCTTCCACACCGCAGTCCGGGCTCTGTCTTCAGGCTGGGCAAGGTCGACTCAGTGGGTGGATAAATAAGTACCAAGCTTGCTTGGGGACTAAACACTGAGGTTTCCTTCAGACTCACCACCTGATCGGGACATATGCTCACGTACCTTAGTGCCCAATGGTCGCTCATACTGAGTTGAGCACAGTAGGCCTTGGTCATCATGAGCTGTCACGCCACTGAGTTAAGTTAATAATCAGCGACGCACACAGGAATTTTTCATGGAAAAGGGGAAGTCCAGAGTCGAATGTCCACCATTCTCGTATCATACCCCAATACACCGTCCGACATATTCCTTTGATTTTGTCAATTTTAGGGAACAAAATTAATTGTTGATTGAATAATTAGTAATAATTAATGATACTAATTATTAATATCAAATACTTAATTAAATTTTACGTACTATATACATCGGTTTATAGAAAATCGAAAAAAATCAAGAGCTATGGGGGTGGATCCCGCCCCCCCCCCCTTTTGTGTGCACCACTGGTAATATTTTAATTCACCTTATACTATTCACTGTTGTCTCGTAGCTTATAAAATAGAAAGCATTCTTAATTTTATTTATCCATTTATTTTTAGGCAATACTGATATTGCAAAAGCAAATGTATTTTAAAAATATTCGAATTATTACCGTATATATTCTTAAGCTGTAAAAAAAAATGAAAGAGGCTTTAAAATATACTTCAATATTTTCAGCAGTGTGTAAGGATCTAAAATTTTTCGTTAAAAGTACAGGGTGTAAAGAAAATACCGATTATGTTCACACTTTTCGTACCTCATCTTCTAGTCCCGGTAGCCATTTATCAGTCTATGTATACGCTACTTTCAAAACTTTGGTTTACCGGTTATCACGAAACTGGTTTATCGAAATTCGAAAACATCGATTTTCGAAAGTTTTTATTCCTGACGTTGATAAATACTGCAAGTGGTAAACTTGCAGGCAATTTTTATTGATAGCCGAACGTAAAAACTTGTGAGAGGCGCGATATCTCCTGTATTTTCGAACTGCCTTCATATTTCAAAAGCTTATCAAGCAAGAAATTACGCCGCGCAAAAATGTTGTTTTCAAAGCGATTAAAAACTATCTACGGCTCCGTCCGCTGGAATAAAAAAAAAAAAAAGACACCCGAGAAAAAAAAATAAATCTCTCCAAAGCCTATAATGTTTACCTACACCAGCTCTGATTTGGTAAAATCCTTCTTAAAATGGTGCAAAAGAAAAAAAATCTCTCTTAAATTAACGGCTACTAAAAGAATTTAAAAAAAAAAAACTCTGGCCATTTAACAGAAATCAAGCCTTTTTATTTTTTCGAGAAAAAATTTTTTTTTTCTTCTTCTTTTCCTTCTGCGAAGGATCACAAACAGTTTTTTAAACATAAATATGGTATACTTTCATTTGCAAAAAAATATATTCATTATTTTTCTAGCCTCGAAGGTATAAGTGTGCTTTTTCCCGATATGCTCTAACGTCAATTAATTACTGTGTTCCTTTCCCCTGATTCTTTTAAGTTTTTCCCGAGTCTTTTTTTTTTCTACCTAAGTATTTTCCCTTTTCCTTAAGCTGGCAATTACCGCTTGGTGAAAAAAAAATCGCGCTTTACATATTTTAAACGCTGCGTTAAGAAAAGAATTTTGCGTTAAGTGGGCACCGATTACAACTCATTATGTTTGTACCTTGGACCCAACCTTCTTATCATTTTCTTTGTTAGCTAAGATAACACCCCCAACGTGAGCCTTATGGCGCCCAAGTAATTAATTACAACTTTGATTTTTTTCCCCCTCCACATCGTTTTTATTTTTCGTTCCCAGTAGGTAGCGCCACAGAGATGAGAAAAGCAGACGATAATTTTTTCCCCTCCTCCCTCTCCAACTTGATCAGGTTTTGTAGGTTTTAACGTGAAGTAAATCTTTTGGCGAATTTTTTTCTTTCCCTCCAACGTTAGTGTTCTTTGATTATGTATTTTTTTCCCTATCCACTTTTCCCTTTCAAGAATAATTTTTTTTTTCTATCACATCGCTGTAACGATTAACGGTTAACTACGGTATTCAGCAGCTTATTTTCTTCTAAACTTCTTTTTATTTTGCGTTTAAGTTAATGAGTGTTGGTTTTAGTATTATTTCCATTAAGTTCGATTTTCGCAAGCGGTTCATACCTCATTTTTAATGAAGTACGTTAAAACCTCTCATTAAGGAATTTTTTTTTATCAGGTTTTGAAGATAGAACTTTTAAACGGATTCATTTTTTTTCCCCTTTCCATCTTTTTCTTGTTTCTTAAGGTGTTTTTTTTTTTATTAGATTCTTTTCTTAAATGAGGCTTCACTGCCTTGATAACCAAAACATTGAAATATGAGAAGATCAACGACGCTTTTGGGTTTAATTGCACTTAACATCGCACAGCCTGAGCAGGGATGAAACTAAGGCTGATGAATTCTTATCGAGAAAATGAAAATTAAAAGAGAATGTTGGGGCTGTTAAAAAGGAGAATTTAATAATCTGTTTTTGTACACACTTTAGATTAAATATGAAATTTCTTAGAACTTCTAAATCCGTCTTAATTAATGATAATAATTATCTTTTTGAGATTTTTTTTCTATTTTACTTATATTTTAATATTCTTTTAATTACATTTTTTTAATTGAAATTTGCAAAGTACTATAATTATAAAAATAAGTGGGAAGGCCACGTTGTGAGAATGGACGAAGATCGCACCACTAAAATTGTCTTCAATGCCCAATCAATTGGCACGCGGAGGAGAAATGGCTGGTCAAATCTAAAATGGATTGATGGCCTAGAAATAGATCTAGTTTTGAAAACTAAAAATTGGAGAACTCTTGCAGAGAGAGGGAAAAGATTGGCCTGGAAAAGGCTTTTTGAGAAGGCCAAGGCCCAACCTAGGCTGTAGAATCACTGAGGAAGAAACGGATAATTATAAAAAAGATATAAAATTCTTGAATTTCAAAATATAAATAAAAAAGGTAAAATTCAGAAATGATGAATAAAAATCTTGTCTTCTGATTTCTAAAAATAAGCGCGAGGGAAATAAAAACAATGATAAAGTTATATTTAATTTATGGGGGTGTAACGTAAAGGCCTCCTCGTGGGGCACCTTGGATAATGCAAAATCTGCTACAGCTTTGCCACTTCTTTAGTATTCTTCGTTTAAGTGTTCTTGATCACAAATCAAAATATCCTTTTAAGGATCACAGACGTTTGAGATCGCTTCAAGGAGGATTCCTGAAGCTCCTAGAAGAGTGCTTCTCAAACTTTCAATATTCACAATCATAATTTTCATCCCCACCCCTCCCTCCATACAATAACGCTTTATTTTGACGCTGAAGCTTCAATACGACTTTAACATCTCAAATGCCCTGGCGTATATAAATGTCTGGCCCAGCCAAAGCGTTAATTGCCTCATACGTATATATGCGTCTTTCCGAAATACGATCTTTTCCCCGCACTGCTTTTTATAAAATTATTCCGACTTGACAGTGTTTGCGAAGGATTCACACTCATTTCAGAGGATTTGCTTATTTACACCTTTTCGTCCCCCCCCCCCCTCAATACAACACAAACGCACTCTTAGGTGAAAACGATTACATTGGGGAGGGAATCACGTATTTTTTAATTGGCAGTTAAAGGATGTATTATAAAACCGTACAAATTATCAAGATAAGTGTTAATTTTTGTATATAATTTTATATATCACAAGCCCTTGGGGTCAAGGGTAGTTATTAAACTTGTTCTTAACTTAGTATTGCTAAATTAATTATAAAAACATTGTACAGTACTGATACATTTAAAAGTGTATTATATCAATGTAAATGTGTACTTATTTCTTATTATGTCAGAATGTATTTTGTCTGTTTACTGTCAGCAAATTAATAATTTTTTAAAATAATCTTCTGTTTTCGACTTTTCAATATGCTCGCGCCCCCCTCGTAGAGTTATTAAGCTCCCATAGGAGGGCGCGCCCCACAGTTTGAGAAATGCTGTCCTAGAAAAGATGCTGTAGCTCGTTTGAGACAGTTGACTGGACAAGACTGTTTGAGGCCCCATTTTTACCAAGATGGTATCGCAGATTGACATGACTGTGCCCTCCGTAACTCTGGTCAGCCTATGACCACTGAACATTTAGACGTGTGCCCTACACTATTGGTTTTGGTTGTGTTGTCGAAAAATGTTGGAGAGCAAGTGCACTGATGGCATATGTGTTTTTCCCAGCATGTGGCATTTATAAAATAAAAATAATTAATTTATGTTACACTAGAGTTACGTAACAGCTATCAGCTATGGTTCTCGTAATACTGATTATCAGTTATAGGAAGCATACAAATAAATTATTATAAATAAAAACACTAGCATGAATTGTGCAGACATTAATGACTAATTGCAAAATTATATTACATTATTTTATAAAATATAAAATATTATTTTATTTCAATTTAGAATAAAATTATTTTTTAATTGTATGTTCACACAAATACACAATACATGAAGAACTGTTCTTTTTCTCACTGTTACTGCTTTTCCGTGAATATTTTTATGTACTAGCATGATTTGACCGAATCAGTGAGGGAAAAAAAAGATTTTATCTATATTTAAGTACTATAAATATATTATATTACTTTTTATATATTTAGCGTTAAGCAATAATTATGATTAATTTGTAGCATAATCAATACAAAGGAATGAAATATGAAACTTTCTGTAGCTTAATTCAATTTTTTAATTTTTTTTTTTTTTTAAGTCTAATGTTTGCTACTTAAAAAACTGTAAGTGTACCATTGAAATGAAAAACGGAAGTACTGTTCCTTTTCAAATCAAATTTTTTAATTAAAACTTATTACGAACTTAAAATTAAACTTATAGTACTGTGCGTTGAAACTTAACGAAAAGTTATTTTCTCTTTGAGCTGATGAAGCTGATTCCCCCTACCCCCTTTTTTTTTTAAAAAAAAAATGATATTTTTCTTTAAAAAAAAGAATTTTACATAAATCTTTTAACTTAGAAAGAAAACTAACCATGGTAGCCTAGTGGTCAAGGTCACTGACTCGTGGCTGGCATTTCTTGAGTTCGAGCCTAGTGCTGCAGAAGACCCGCAGTGCAGAGGGGGGCGATGCACGTGCAGCGGAACCTTCTGCTGCAAGTTGCAAACAATACAGGACAGGAATAAAATCCCTTAACGACTGGCTCGAATAGGTATTTCTTTCATTGCAATCGTCTAAGTCATGCACGGCGTAGCTGTGGACCGGTAGGTCGGTGCGTCAAGTAAACACCTCTGCCAAGGTCAACAGCTTGTCACCGATATAATGACCCAGAAATTGAACATTAGATGGCAGCACAGCCTAACGATACTGGTTGATTATGCATTCATTCCATAAAGAGTCTAACTAGGAGATTCTCAATAAATCATGACCAGTGATTCAAAACGGCAACGGTGCACGCGTCAACTAGACCCGCCATGTCAACAAGATATTGTCCATAATGTCAACGGAAAAACGTTCCAACGACACCCAAATCTTCTGGAGATGAAAACAATTGCAGTAATTGGCTGGAAAAACAACCTTCTCTCAGTATCGTTCAGAAAATTAAAGAGAAAAAAAAGCCTTTCTTTCTTCTCTAGGGAGGGGATATGCAGCGGCACCTTCTTCTGTAAGTCACAAATAACAAAGGACAGAAATAAAAGACCTTAACGACTGGCCCGAATAGGGATTCCTTTCGTCTCAGTCGTTTAAGGCATGCACTGCGTAGCTGCAGACCGTTTGGTTGCTGGATCAAATAAACACCTCTGCCAATGTCAATAGCTTGTCGCCGAACACGCTAAATCTGTAGAAGCTCAAACGTCCTTCCTTTGGTGTGGAAGTTAGGAGAGGGTAACAGTTCAAGCGTCGTTCTCGTCACCTGACCATGGTTCAAAATTACGAAGTCCGTCGCCAACAGTCTCGTGCAGCTTTATAGTGCGGCATTCATATAACTCTCACGCCAAAGAGGGAAGGGGCTTTGAGCCTTCACACATTTAAAGTACATCAGCCCCTCTGCACAATGGGCCTTCAATGGTATCAGGAGTCGTGCTCATGACACGTCGGCCACTAGTTCATGACCATAACCACTAGGCTACTCGGCCACACTAGATAAGAGAAAAATGATTTATATAAACACTGTTTTCCTCTTAACTATAAAAATTAAGCAATCTACAATTTAATTTAAATTCCGCTTCACAAAAGCTTTGATAGAGCAAGTGTATAAAATTCTCCCAGAAAAAAATTAATTTCTCTAAAAAAAAGAATTTACATTAAAAACATTTCTATCATATAACGTTATTTCTTACCCTCTATATTTTTCTATTTTTTACCTCCTCCAGAGTTAAAAAAAAAAAGAGGAAGTTTGAACCAAACAGTAAAAATAAATTCCCCCCGAAGCTGTAGAAAAAGAAACTAGCCGTTGAACACGTACCTTTATGCCCTTTGGCAGCCCAAGTTCGAAACCAACGAACCATAGACTTTTTCTTCGGGTTCCCTGTCGGTCCGCTTCGTGCTTTTTTGTTCAGTTTTCCTGCCTTCTCTATATCCACTCCACCGCAAAACTTTGAGGCGATCGAGCCAATTGGAGTGCACGGCGCTTACACCTATGCCTCAGCGGATAAAAAAAAAATTAAATAAAAAAATATCTTTTTTTATTTGTATGAGCCAATTCAACAGTAAATTTACTGATGGAGTTCTTATTTACAGAACCCCTGAGTGGGTTCGCTGTACAATAAGATTTCACTTAATACTCTGCGTTTTATAATGATGAGATGGTATCTCGCCTTGCAAGTGTAAAATAAATTTTTACTTAGAAGGTTCGTTAAATAAATTTCACGCGTCAGTCCCTCTCCTACTCCGTTTTTATTTTCTTTAGGAGTAAGTTTGAAGTACCTGTATTTGTGATATCGGGATTTGGGAAGAAGTCTTGTTTGATATCATGTATAGAAGGTATAATGATTGTATAAAAAATAATTTAATAATCAATAAACTTTTTTATCTATCCTGTAACAAGCACTTTAAATGTCACCTATCTCCATTTGAAAAATTAACTAGACAAAGGTTGGCAGACTTTCGAGATAGAAGAGCCAAGTTGCAAATGAAGCAAAATAATTAGTGCATTAATAAGCCATTTATATTAATACGTGCGCGCAGGAGGATGGCTCCAGTAGTGGTGGCAAAATCAAGGCTGTTGTATTCCAATTAATATTTTTTTAAAAAAATATTTGAAATAATTCCAACATCAATACCAGAGGAGAAATATCTTTAATAAATCAATACAATTGTTGGCTTTTGTTGACATTGATATTATTGCTCGAACACTCAAAGACAAGACGCAGTGCCGATTTAAGCTCATTTTGGGCCCTTGGCACTGGAGGATCGAAACTTATAACCAGAAAATCTGGTTGAGTCCAGCTTATCTGGGCCCCTGGGCGCCCGCCCTAAGTACACAGTGGATGAACCGGCACTGTCAAGCCGTCATCTTTAGAAAAAGAGGTCCACAGAATGGGACTGAAAATCAATGAGAATAAGACCAAATAGATACCCTACACTAAATCATGTTTTAACAATTCCCACTTTAAAATTGTAGAGTATATTTTTGAAGTTGTTGACAGTTTCACTTATTTAGGTTCTGAAATCAACAATAGGAACTATTATACTATTGAAATCCAAAAGAGAATTACTATGGCTAATAGATGTCTTAATGGAATATGAAAATGTATGAAATCGAATTTTATTAAAAGAAAAACAAAGGTTCTATCGTATAAAAAACTTTTAACATCAGTATTAACCTATGCATTTGAAACTTCGCCCATGTTTCGAGCAGATAAGCACATGGTAAGTATCTACGAAAGAAGGATTTTAAGATTTATTTTTGGAGGAAATCAAGAAAATGCAATGTGGTAAAGAAGATCAAATTTGGAGCTCATATAAAAAATCTGACACCGATAACTTCATCAAAATACAACGAATTAAATGGGCAGGTCACGTTGCCAGAATGGATGAAGACCGCATCACTAAAAAAGTCTTAAATGCCCAACCAATTGGCACACGAAGAAAAAGCAGGCCAAATCTAAGATGGACTGATAGCCTAGAAAAAGATCTCCTTCTTTTGAGAACTAAAAATCGGAGAACACTAGCAGTAAGAAGGCTGGACTGTGAAAAAGGCTACTTGAGAAGGCCAAGGCCCACCTTGGGCTGTCGATCCATTAAGGAACGAAAAAAAAGGGGAATATGTTAAATAAGGTTTCATACAAAATAAAACTTTTAATTCATTCAAATGCTAAAAGCTATCAAAGACATTCCGAGGCTTCATGTCCGAACAATCTATGTCAAAATACCATAATGTTGAGAAACTTGACTTTTCATTCCAATAATACTCTAAGTGCTTTATTCTGAAATTTCTTGTTAACACAAGTAATAAAAATTGAATTTGAATGTTTTGATGTTTAATTCCTTTAAACGTACCTTTTACTGGCCGTTAAGCGTGTCATAACTATGGAATGTGTTCCGTTGAGGGTGTGAGGGTTTCTGTTCACTTTTGTTGAGGGTGTAAGTATATCTGTTACCATTTATGAGTGCTCCCCAACTCATGTAAGCAAATAAATAAACGTTGCTGGAAATTACTTTGAGCAATGTCTCCCATGGTGGCATGGTGACCACGATAGCCTTGTGGCCATGGTCAGGAGGTTGTGGCTGGCGTGTCATGAACCCGAGTACCACTGAAAACCCGTCGTGTAGAGGGGTTGATGAACATTAAATCCGTGCTGGCTGGGATTTAACGAGCATCCTGTTGTTATGGTGTGGTTGTTTGAAGAAGGTGTTATCGTCAGTTGTCTGTGGTAAAATAAAATAAAAATGTCCTCTATTTTCCTTTACTTATGATGTATACTTCACAAAATGCTCTTCACACAGTTTCTTATTTTGTACGACTTTTGAATAAAAAATTAACTACTATCGATCATTAATTATAAATATTATAACTACAATTTTCGATTTATATTTAATAACATTATCTCAAAAAATTAATTTTCATTAAATTTTATTAGTTGTATGGATAAAGGCAAAAACATTAAGGAATTTTTATACAAATAGGCAAATAAAAAAGAAAGGCGAAGCATTAGAACTTTGTTAAACCATGCATCCTTACCTCTAAGCCCAGGAGTTTGCTAACGTACTACAGTAGTTATATTATTTTCTCCTGAACTGTCTTGTTGTTTTCTTGATGACCACTCATCCAAAATACATCATTAATAAACCCTTTAAATCGAGCGAAATTTTCTACTTACTTATACCAAGATGTAATGAGTAAATTATAAGAATTTCAGTGCAAATACACACATGACTCCCTGTAACACCTCTAAAAAGTGTAATATGAATGAGGAACAGTGTCATTTTAAAGCAGTGGTTCCCATAGTGGTCTCCAATATTATTGAGGGAGTCCGTGGAAAATTGTAATTGATTTGGGGGTTCCGAAAAAAAAAATGTCAGGGAGACCGCAAAAGGTTTATATAAAATTAAAAAAAAACTTTACCATTTTTATTTTTATGGCTATTTAAACAGGTAACAATAATTCACTTGGATATTCCCGACTGGGTATTGAACACTTTTGCGCGTGGACTAACTCAGATCCCAAACACAAATGAATCCATACTAATACAGGAGCATCTTATTGAAATTTCCACAAATAAGGGACTTAAACCAATATTTGAACAAGGATACCACACATTCTGGTTACAAAAACTGTTCCCGATTTTATATCCTGCATCATGGGTTATTGTACGGAAGTTGTTGACTACTTCCCCGTCTTCTACTTTGTTAGAGAGGCCGCGGTAGCCCAGTGGTATAGGTATTGGATCGTGGCTTGCCTTGTCACGAGTTCGAGCCCAGTACCACTAAAGACTCGCCATGTAGGGCAGCGATACGCGTTAAATCTGTCGAGAGCTGAAATGTCTTCCCGTTGGTGTGGAGTGGTAGTTAGGAGAGAGGAGTGCCAGCTCAAGTGTCGTCTTTGTCACTTGACCATAGTTCAAAATTACGTGGTCCGTCGCCAAAAGCCCTCGAGTAGCTTAACAGTGCGATGATGATAATATTCAATCAATCCAATTTGGTAGAACGCGTGCGTGTGGATTCAGTGTCATAAAAAACCTCATGACAGAAAAAGAGAAACCAGCTAAAAACTAGTGCTCGTGGGGATTTGCAGTTGTTGCTCAGAAACATTGAGACGGGCATAAATGCATTCAGATAATCTCATCAAGTCATTAATTTTCCCGTGATTTTAAAAAAGTGCATCAATGGATAATTTTCATGATATTTAGTATCACATAGATTAGAATACATGCATAAAATTATTTTAATAATAGTATTATACAATAAAAAAAGAAAATTATTTAAGTGCAATATTTTGGCAAAAAATTAACTTAGAATAATCTTTTTTCAAAATGTTCTCCTTTTATATAAAAAATGCTTCTAAAATAATAATATTTCGCTTATATAAAGTAACGACGTCTCTAAAGAGTCTGAACTAGGATTTTTGAAAAATTCACATTATTTTCAGAGTTACCACCCATTGAAATAATTATCGGCGTTTTTTTCTTAAAATTGCTCCCCTTTGTTGTCGTAAAATATGGATAAACCCACTTCTAAGTTATATATTTCAAAAATTCTAGTTGAGCCTCTGTAGAGAGGTCTGAGCTATATACAGGCAAAATATTATTATGATAGAAGCATTTTTCGCAAAAGGAGAATATTTTGAAAATTGGTTATTCTATGTTCATTTTTTGTCAAAATGTTGTACTGAAATAATTTTTCATTGTAATAATATTCTTAAAACAATTTTATATACATTTTATGATCTATAAGTGACACTAAATATCATAAATATTATCCATTTATACGCTTTTGCAAAATTACGGTTCCGAACGTAGTCGGATACCTTAAACAAAAGTTATAATTTCAATACATTATTCTTCAACAAAATGTTTTTTTTTTAATTTGTAATTTTTATACTATGCACACACATTTATGTAGCTTTTTCACTTGGAGATCCTTTTGAAAAAGTTTTGACTTTAATAAGGGGTCCTTGGGCAAGCTTTGTCTATAAAAAGGGGTCCATGGATTAAAAAAAGTTTGGGAACCACCGTTTTATTTTAAGTATTAGAATTGCTTTCCCGCGTAGTTGTTTTTCGTGAGCAACATCAATATGCCTCAAAAATGAATACGAGAATCATTCGAGCACGTTTCTGAGTTTCACTGAAGATTTATTGTTTATACAAAATGCCGATTACATTTCAAGAAATTTGGGAACGGGTTAAACATAACCTTTGAACAGTAATATAGGGAACTATGGCTCACAGGAAAATCAAAAATATAAACTACGGAAGTTTTAATTTATGCTTTATTCTTGATCAAAATATCAAAAATACTTTAAGCATGGAACGATTTACCTAACCTTATCTTAACGGAGAAACGAATATTATTTATCTTTAAATGAAGCTTCCACGCAACTGAGCTTGAAAGATGACATGCTGGTCTACTTAAAACTGTCTCTTAAATCAATCTGACAGTGAAACTCTTAAGAATATTTCACATTTACACAATTTGCTTTACTAATGAGCTTCTGAGTATTTTTAGATAATACTTCCCTTCCTTCCAACAAATATGTTTAAATAGTAAAGCCTACTTGCATATATCATGGTTTTTTCACAGGGTGATAATCTCATAATTAAATAATTGCACAAATAAATCTCCAGTGGTTAGTTAGGGGAAAACACGCGTGAAAACTCACTACAGAAGATGCGAGAAGAAACTGCTAAACGATGGCACCGATTGCTTTGACTTCATCTCACTACTGCACGTGATATTGAACAATGTGTATGGATTGTTCTGCCACATTAGGGACCTTATCATAAAAAATACGGTCTGTTGCAAGCAATCAGTGCCCGAATGTACCATTTGATATCGTTTTCCAGTGCAATCGATAGAATGCTCTCAAGGCGCATATTGCTGCAATTACCTTTGTCTCAAAACCACAGGCATTTGCATCTGTAATGATGTATCGAATAGCGGTTAAGGACAATCCAATGATACGATGCTGTCTTCACAGATGAATCACGCTTCTGCCTGCAACATCACGATGGTCGGATTAGAATTTGAAGAAGGTTGCTGGGTTTGCCTTATGTATCACTTGTACAGGTCTTGCACCCTTTCCTTCATGTTGCCGCAGAACGCGGTATTTTCAGTCATTTCATTTTATACCGCACCCGCGTACGTTAAATCTCTAATAAATTTAACTTTAACTTTTCTTGTCCGCCTTGGTGTTGTGTTTTGGATGTTGGCATTGTATTTTGATTTTCTTGGTGCTTTTATTTGTCCTTCTTGGGGTTGTATTTTGGATGGCTAACAGCATATATTTTAATTTTAAAAAAGTCACACACTCAAGCAAAATACCTCACCGAAATTTGCCAAATTGAATTTAAAACCAACGTTTATCAGACGAACCCTCTATATTTAACACTCTCTCTCTTATTTATTGGGCCAGTAAAAGTAAGCCAACCGAGTAAATGCTATTTAATACTTGTTTAAAGAGAGTACCACATTATTTCAGTATTTTATGCTGTGAAAATACCTTCATTATTTAGGATTTTTATAGTAATAACAAAGATTCTCACAAGTACTTAACTTGCAGAAATTGGGAGAGTTAATTTAATTTATATTCATAGGAAAATTTTAAAAGTTAAATTTAATATTGTAGTTTAGTTAAACAATATGATTCTTGACAGAGTATATCAAATAATTCAGTTTCAGTCACTAGTATAAAATACATAGATGATAAAAAATAACGGTACTTCTTTTTACCTTATTACTAAGCTATGCATATGTGTGTCTAAGTATGTGCTGCGTCACTTAATGTTTTGCTTAGAGAAAACATGCAAAAACTAAGAGATAGCGTAAGAAAATTATTTTTTTTTTTTTTTTTCTTAACATTTTATTTTTTTCCAAAAATGCTTATAGTTTTGTGGTAATAATACCGCAATCATATTTTTCACCATATTTTTTGTGGTTATAAAAAATATGATGAAAGATTTAAAGTTAAATAAAATACTTTTATAGCGAGCACGGGGGGGAAAAAAGAAGAAAAATTCTTTTTCTTTTCTTTTCTTGCTTCTTTCCTTCCTTTTTTTCCAAAGGGAGGCTTTAAACCTTATTTAATTGATTGAAATGAAGACGAATAATTTTTTTCGTTATCAAACTGTTGAAAGCATTAGTGAAAAACTTCTTAAGTAAAAGATAAAGTCATTTGGCAACTAAACGTTCAATTTAAAACATTCAAAATGTATAGTACACAAAGTTTTTGACTATAACATATTGCAGATGTTAATTGGCTTACATACTGCGTAAAAAAAGAAGAAAAAAATTGGTTTTTTTTTTTTTCATTTTTTTAAAATATTTTATTTATTTCTTAACCCCTCAAACTTAAAATAAGCATTTTTTTTTGCACTTATGTTTTCCTGTATTTTCCATATTCCATTTCTCTATTTTGCTCTCGGTACAGTGTTTGAACATAATGTATTATTGTATTTAACATACGAGAAGTTTTTTTCCACGAGAATTCAAAATTCTTCATTTTCTTTCTGCTGTAAATAACGCTAACTTATCGAACTATAACATATCTTAAAATTTTCTCTTTTCTTACTTTCGCTATCAATAGTTATTTTTTTAATTAAAAGTGCTATTGTACATTTAGTTATTCCATAAAAAAACTGAAGGAAAATTATACATTTAACTAGTATAAAAAGGGAACTGATAAAAATAAAAAAATATATGCATGCTACAATTTTTTTTTTAAAGAGCTTGCCTTTTTTTCCCCTACTTTACGTTTACCAAGGCTATTGTAAATTTAATTACACACTCACAAAAGTGTACACTCTAAATTTCTTTCGGACAAGAACACATATAGCAGTAAAAAGATGACCAGAAATTTTCTCCTGAATAAAAGTTCTTTTGGTTCCCCCCTCCCTTTTTTTTAAATAAAATATCGTGGGATAGTAGGCACCAATTAACATGTCGTTCTTGTTACTCAACCGTGGTTCAGACTTATGATGAATGTTGACAATATTAACATGACACATTGTGCTTCAATACTATATTAACCACTTAACTGTTACTTTTTTTTTTTTGGTCATATTATGTCAAAAAATAAGCATATTTTTTCTAAACATTTTTCAGATGAAATCAATTATATAAACTTAAATCGGCAGTCAGAAATGTTATAAATATTGAATTTAAAGAATTATGCTAATTTTTATTTTCGTTGAAAAACATATTTTTCCTTAAAGTTGGCCTTTTTCCGAAGAAATAAGCGAACTGGAAATAACACTTTACAAAAATGTATATTAGATTTAAAAAGATAGTATTGTACTTACAGTTAATTATTCTCTTAAAATTCTGTTTTTGTGTGATAAATTTTAAAACAGAGAGACAAGCATAGTCCAACAACGCAATCGGGACAAAAATTTTGTGTTTCTTTTTTCACCAGTTTTCCAAAATCGTTTCTTTTCGACCAACGCACAAAACATTGCTATGTTGGTCTCAATTTTTTGTCGATGGGAGGAATCACTTCTAAAAAGTTTTTTCTTTGTCAATCGTAAGAGACTGGGCAAAATTCCTGGTCGTCCTTTTTTCTCATTTACCGCCCAATGTCTTTATATAAGGGGATATATAATTTTCTTCCCAATTTCTGATATAAAACAAAAACTTTTCAAAATGATGTATTTAAAAGATGAAAGATTTTTTGTGTTATTTCTTGCCTCTTTTTTTGTTTTTTGTTTTGGGGCAAGTTGTGGGATGCTGATTCATTCTATCTACACAACAAGAGAAGTCCAATAACAAACTTTCATTACTTCCAGAATCATTTACAGAAATTTCAGACTCACTATCTGAGTCAATATCAAAATTATTTTCTGTTAGAGCGTCTCATAATCACTCATTTGTCTTTTATTTTAAGCTTCAAATTTAAAAGAAGTAGTGTTCGTAGCTTGTGGTACACCGATTTTGGAAAAAGAAAATTCCCGCCAAATCTAGTCTAAAAGAATGCAGTAAAACCTCCCCTTAAAACCGATTTAGACATTTTTTTGTATATTCCTAACTTTACTCGACTATTAGAAACATCTTTTAGAAACATTACACACTAAATGAGCAAAAAATACGGACAAAACAGAGGATTAGAGAAGAAAAAAGTGTTGCCCGAGCGACGCTCGGGCAAATCAGGGATGTGACACTTCAAGTGCCCGAGCAATTTTCTGGCAAAACAAGGAAGTGATTAATTCAGACTAAGTGAAATCACAGTATTATCATTGAAATTCCATTCAAAGAATAAAATTTTTCAAGTTATTATCTTAGAATAATTTCACTAATATTTTTAAAAATAATTTGATATGAATATTTTTGGATAAGCGTTTGGTAACAATACAATATATATATATATATATATAAAATTTGAGTAAAAAAATTATCTTAAAAAAAGGAAGGCAATAAGAAAAGAAAAGAAAAAGAATTAGTACGACAAGTACAGAAACAATTTATACTAGAACAAGTGGATCAACTCAACTAGAAATTAAACGGATAGTATAATGCGCTACTTTTTCCAAGATGGCGAGTTAAGAATAAGTTATTAATTTTCAATCTGAAAAAGATTGTAAAATTGGATTATATTCTTTAACAATACGTGTAGATAGTCTCAAAGAGACCGAGATTTGGGTACTTACTAATAATTTTCGTGGAGCAAGACAGGAAAAAAAAAACATACTCTGAACAGAAATAATTACATTTAGACAAAAATTTGAGATTCATTCATTTATAAAACAAAAATGAACTAAATGATGTTACATGGTATTTATCAGCCTCACCAGGGGCCTAACTACCGCTGTATCAACCGTATCAATAATACGGGACCCCCCAAGCTGAAGGGGCCCCAACATGTGTAAGCAAAATATTGTAAAATATTAAGGAGTCCCAAAAAGGGTCACCAAGAAATTTTGATACACAGCCCACTCAGGACTAGCGCCACGTCAGTGAACCGCACTTAAAACTTTAGCAAGATATAGACATTATTTTGAGTTGTCCATGCATTCAACCTTATTAGATATCGCCAACTCATATTTTGCGCCTGTATTAAGATAAAAATGCATAATTAACTTTTACTCTCTTCATTGCTCGTTAGATGCTTACAACAAAACAATTTTGTAATTACCGTAAAATCCGGCGTGTAACGCGCACTTTTAACACAAAAAATAAGAGCGAAATTTAAAGATGAGCGTGATACGCCAGATGTAAAAATGATAACTTTAAAAATAAAAGAAGAAATGAGCATAAAAAAAATTGACTTTTACATAGATCGAAAAACTGTTTAATTAAAAGAAATAATATTCCTTAAGAACATAAAGGGCTGTAGTTCCAGAGGTATACTATTTTTTTTCCAAAACTTGGAATAATACCTCGAATAAAGGATTTCAAAACATAAAAGCAATACTCATGTACATTTTAGGTTTCTTCATTAAAAAGGAGGTGCGCGTTATACGGCGAATATACCTAAAAACTAAAAATTGCAGCTTGAAAGTATAGGTGCGCGTTGTACGCTGGATTTTACGGTAATCTATTAAAAATAAAAAGCTTTCTTTCATTGGTGTACACTTTAAAAAGCGTTTTTTTATAAGCTTTCTTGGATGCGGTCTTATTAGCTATTTCTATAAAATGCAAATTTTTGCACTTATTTACAAAATTTAGTCTTAGTTCTAGAGAATTAAATTAAAAATGATCCCAATTCTCTCTATATACTACCAATTTCCATAAAAAATTACTTAAAGAAATACTATTTTAAGTTTTTTTTTTTTTTTTTTTTTTTTTTTGTAATAATAAATAGAAGGTTACTTAAAAGTTTTCTGTATAGACCAGGAGTGGTTAACTTGTTTTGGCTCGTGGGCCACATGTTGGGAGCGAAGGATAAGGGAGAGCCACATCTTTTTAAAATGATTGCATTCATTATAATAAAAAAAAGAAGAAATATAATTTAAGGGGACACAGTATGATTCAGTTGACAAAAATCTTTCAAAAAATCAAACCTAATTTTTTTTAGCCTAAATTATTCAATTCCTACTATTAGCTCACACTCTCTAAATATTTATTTATTTATTTATCTTGGTGGAATTTTCCATCGTTAATAAAATATATTTTAAAGCGCTCAATTTTGGGCTGAAATTTTATATACATGATTATTTTGGACACTGCCGTAGCTAGCTCTGAGGGGGCCCTGAATCAAAATTCTTTTGGGGCCCTTTTTTAGATATGGGGGCCTTGTTAGTGGACTAGTTACACATGTTGGGGCCCCGTATCATTGATACGGCGGTAGCTACGCCCCTGATTTTGGATAACAATACAGTAATTTAATTATAATGAATAAATTAATTGATTAAAACTAATTATTTAAAGAATTACAAATACAGCCACGTTAGCGACTTAGCAACCCTTTTGGCGACTTGTGTCAAAACTTGAAAAGGCTTTTTTCTCACGTTTTAAAGTATTCAGTTGAACTGAAATTTTATATACATGATTGTTTTGGATGACAATACAATACTTTAATGATAATTAATAAAAATTAATGACCACTTATAATGTTGCGATTCTGTCCTATGTATATACATAGTTATATTAATTGTAACTATTTAAAAAAAAGTAGCTAAAATAAAATTTTTCTTTGTTGATCTAAGTAGGAATTGACTTAATTTTTTTTTTATGTTACTTATTTTTTATATACTTTTCTATACTCTCACAAATTTTGAAAGTTCTTAGTTTAAAAAATGCAGAGTTGTGATAACTTTTACGTTCGTTTTTATTCACATTCCAAAGGTAAATCAAAACTTTAATCAGACTTATCTCAAAAAAATAAAATAACTAGTTTGACTTCATTTAAAATGAAGGCTTTTTTTTTCCTATTGTGCCTAGTACTTGGAAATTTTTTTACTTGTTGCTAATAGTACATAGAATAAAATTTGGTACGCATTTTTCAATCAAAGCAATACTTATTTTTTTAAAAAAATAATTGGATTTACATTTGAACATTTTTTAAGGAATTTTTAATAAACATTCATAAAAAGAAGCATTGTACTAAAACCAATCATGCTATCACAAAACCCATAGCAGCTTTTGTTATGCAGAGTTTGATGTACTTGTAAATCAAATTTCATATATGTACGTCAATTTTTGTAGGAGTAGCATTTTAAAATCATAAGTTTCAAGTTTTTCCCTTAAAAATTTAAATGGTTAGTTTTTTTTATGAAATTTTGAGCACAAAATCTGTTTTACATCATACATACACATAAGAGGCAACCAAAAAAATTATGAAAATCATTAAATTAGAAATTTTGTGTAAATCTTACCATGTCCTTTTAAATAAAATAGAAGCAGTTTTATACAATTTATTTACTATACTAATTTCTTAATATCAATATCTGAGAGCACGTTTAATTTTAAAATCAATTGAACAAAACATTTTTTTTTTCTAAATTTAGGAATGAGATCGCGTGTTTAAATTCTCACCACAACCTGGAAATTTATGTCAGGAAACTTGATTCTATATTTACCCTTGTTGATTTTCATGTAAGAAAAACTTTGCTCTTAAATACATGTCGATTAAAATATAAAGAACAATTTCCCAGCAAATGCCTTCCTACATGGAAATTTTTCAGCTGACAAAGATTTGTAATGTTAATACTATAGTATAAAACAGTAGTGCACACAGGAACTTTTCACAGCCGCGGCCGCCCGAAAGTCATCATTCTTGTATCATACTCCTTTTGATTATGTCGATTTTCGGGAACAAAAAAACAGTGAAAAATTAATTATTGAATGAATAAGTAGCATTAATTAATAAAATTAATCATTAATAACAAATACTTAATTAAATTTTATGTACTATAGACTTAGATTTATAATTAATCGGGAAAAAAAATCAAGGGCTTTTGGAGAGGGGTCCGGACTCCTAGGACTCCCCACTTGTGTGCGCCACTGGTATAAAATATTCCCTTCACGTTGTGATTTGACTGCAAATCAGTAAGTCCAAGCTGCAGTTCCTCAGGCGCTGTATCAATATAAACACTAATGGGATAACAGAGCAAACTGAACTGCGGCTCAATTTTTAAAATATTTTAAGCTCCTGTGACTTAGCCCTCCAAACTCTGCAGATGATGTCTTACTAAAAACCCTTTCAGGTATTTTATTTTCCTAGTAAAGCAATTCTCTTCCTCTTAACAGTGAAAAATAAAAGATGTATCTTTGATCGCACACAGCAGGGGTGTCAAACTCACGGCCTATGGGCCGCCTGTGGCCCGCAAGGAACATTTTTGCGGCCCGGCCACTATATCGGCACACAACAATACAAAATAAACTTTTAAAAAATTCTACTGAAATTGGAAAGATAGTTGCAGAGAAGAAATGTCAAGCGTCAGGACGTAAACATTAAATTTTTCTTGTTCTTTTTTATATTTTTTTTATAATGTACTATTTAGAGTCATAGCTACCGTATCAATGATACGGGACCATTAAGCTTCAGAGGCCCCATTACATGTTAACAAAAAAATCGTAAGCTATTAAGAGACCCAAAAGAGGGCCCCCAAAGAATCTTCGATACAGAGCCCATTCAGGACTAGCTACGCCAGTGGTACTATTCGATATAAACCTATGTTTCTATGATTATTAATTTTTTTTTCTTTGCAGCCTATTTAAAGTTAAACCTTTTTTTCTTAGCCCAAGTTAGCCTTTGAGTTTGACACCCTTGGCGTACGGGAAAGAAATCTCGATTGAAAGTGGGGTTTCTGAATATCGCAGTGGGCCGCAAAAAAGCTCTTTGCGGGCTGCTTTTTGCCCAACCCTGATACAGCCCCAAAATGTGAATACAAATATTTTAAAAACTTGGAAAAAGTGACTATTAGAATTGTGCTGATATGAAAAGGATTTTCGTGTATTTAAACATGTTTTTTTTAGAACAAATTCTAAAATTCGTAAGTTTGCGTCGAATAATTATTTAAATCCTTATTATATTATGAATTAAAAGAAATAATAATAATTCCAGTATTATTTATTTTCAAAGTTATTCACTAAATTCATTGTATTTAATAATAAAAAGCATGCTTTATATATATATAAACTCTTTCTTGTATTTTAATATATTATTCTGTAACTAAAATATCAAAGTAATAAAGAAAATTAGCATTTTTCATTTCATGTGTGACGATGTAATGTTTTTTAACAAGTGAATAAAACCGGAATATGAAAAAAATATTTTTTTTCTTAAATAACGAATATATACATGCAAAAATTTTTAAAATTGCATATTTCACATAGTCTCCGAATGCTTTTGATATAAAGTCACACTAACTAAATTTATAAATTTTATCACATGATCTTTATTAAATCATATTAATCGATTTATGAATATTTATTACTTCGTTTTTTTCTATCGTATATACAAACTTTTAAATTTTAAATTTAGTTATTCAAAATCCATTCATTTATGTGAAATTTTGCTAACTCTCATGAATTTAAAATATATATGTATATTAAAGACATTAAATTTTAATTCGTTGTTAATGAACTTATTAAATACAAATAGATTAAAAGTTCTAAATAATCAGGTATATTTTAAATTCTAATCGAGATATTGCATACATGTTCATTAGGAATTATGGAGAGATATAACTAATGAGCGCTTTCAGAATTAACTATAGAAACACTTTAGAAGTAATTACATTACTACTCTCTAGTTCTCCATATTAAGTACATTTGACATTGAAATGATGCAAATATTTAATAAATTTGTATTTAATGAAATTATATATATATAAACACTTCTTGTGGATTTACTGAAATACAATCAAACTGAGAAATGCGCATATTAAACTAAGACAGTGATCTTATGAAACTAAATCCTCAATTAAAGAAAAATTGTACAATTTTCTTTGATAAGCATAGCGTAAACTTACCACATTTTCATTCTCTTTTTACTGAGTTGTCACTGATATTTTAAAACAGCATTGTTTTTCAATGTACTTCTTTTTATTTCAACACGTTTCCTCTGCTCTTTTTCCAAAATTCATGCTTTCACTTGGAAAACAGTCGACTTTTTCCAATGGAAATGTAGCGCCCTCTATTGCCGTCACTAATGACTAAAGTGTTTTTTGCTGATGTAGGGAATGCATGTAAGACCATAAAGTATAAATTTTATATTTTCCCTCTCATCTCACTCTTTGAGAGATCGATTGAAAAAAAAACAATTTATGTTTTAATAGACACATAAGAATTTTATTTTCAGTTCGTTTTTTTTTTAAAGTTTTATTTAAAAATTTAAAGCATAGTTTTAATTTTTGATATTTAAATGAATTGTATTTCGAGTGTTATTGAAATTTCCTGGAATATATATTGCACTGATTTGTATTTTTGTTCTACGCTGCTGTTAAATTAGTTATATTATTTTATTATTAAATAAATAATTATAATGCATATGTTTTTATAATATCTACATTATCAGTGGTATATATATATTTTTTTAAATTCATGCTTCGCTAAATACACCATTGAATTGTTCTTGTTTTGATAAAAAGAGCAATATTTTCTATGATTACCTAATCTCTCCTAAAATATATATATAACTGAAAAATGTTTAAAAAAAACACTTTAAAATTTTTTTTAATTAAAATTATCTTCTACTTGTTGGATTTGATGTAATTTCAAAAAAATTTTTAAAAATTTAAAAATAAAAAAAAATTGGGAAAATTTTTTGGGATTTCTCGGGATATTTAAAACTGTTTAAATTTTACCAGTATTCCTTTACAAAAAAATAAATAAATAAATAAAATAAAAAAAATAAGAAAAAAAACTCTAGAACGAGTAAGTCAGGCCTATTGCAATTATTCGATCAGCAATGAATATTTTTACCTTCGTACAATATAAGAATATATAGCAAATAGTTCAATAAAAAAAAGTAATTGTTTAATTTTTACAGTTAGCTTATAATCGATTGCAATTATGGACCAAGTCATTAGTCATTCCTTTTTTTTTAACCAGATAGAATTATTTTTTTAAAACAAATCGATTTTTTTTCCTTGCATAGATTTAAAACTATTTATTTATCCCGAGTTACTTTGCGAGTTTGAAATGCTTGTCCTAGATCAGAGATAGAAATATCTGTAGAACGCGTGCCACCAGATGGCAGTCGAAAAATTTGCTGATTACACGTCAAGTAAACAGAGATCAAGTAAATCTTTCGGATATTTTATGTCTTTTTCATTTACAAAATATTATTTATGAGAAGAAAAAAAAATTTTTTGTTATGTTATTTTCATTAAAGCTATTGTTTTGAGACACTAACTCTGAAATCGTATAAATACTGACTGTTGGGTTTTTCCCACTTTCCTTTATTTGTTCGAAAATGGCTCAAAGAATAAATAATAAACAATTTTAAATAATAATAAATAATTTTAAATAATAATAATAAATAATTTTAAATA
>BMAV01022262.1:645313-656042 GCA_019973955.1 Trichonephila inaurata madagascariensis | reverse complement strand
AGAACAGCTGCTTTATTTTATTGCTCTTTTAATACATTGCTGTATTTTAACCCTTTTTATTTGGATTTCAGAAAATTTTCAATGACTAATCAGCTGTAACTCTGTTGTTTTTATAATTTGTTTAGTTTTTTAAAATTGGATTTGTCATGATATTGATATTTTTTATTGCAAATTGCATCATCGTAAAAGAGAGTATTCGTGATATTATTTTCTGATGTAGCATTTTGCAATTGTTGCATAAAATACTATTTATTGTACGTTTAAAATAAATACAGTAAAACCCAGCTTAACGCTGTTTCGGTTTAACGCTGTTTTATTTGAATAGTAAGATTCCCTGAAATTGTATGCTGCGTTAGGCTTCCCTATATCCGAAGCAGTTTATCTGTGTTTCTTCTTTCCTGCAGTATTATACGGACATATTTTTATCGTTTCAGATATTTGTTGACGTTTTTGTAAGTATAAATTTATATAATATAACGATTGCTATATATAGTGACAAATATTATGATTTTTAGTTTTTATCATGTGTGATAATAAAAAACACGAAAATAAAGCAACAAGAAAAAGCATTTTACTAGAAACTAAAATGCAAGTGATTAAAAGATTAGATACTGATGAACGTCAATCTCAAATTGATGCTGCATTGAATTTGGCAACTTCAACAATAAGGCCATTCTTAAGAATAAAGAAAAAAATACTGTCATAGGCAACTGCAACTACGACAAGCTCAGCAACTAGAATTATCCGTTCTAGAAATAATACAATAGAGGAAATAGAAAAACGACTTTCTATATGGATTGACGACAAAATTGAACGCAATATGCCATTAAGCCAATCTACCTCTTGATAAAAAGGCAGAAAATTGAAAATACAGAAGAGACTGAATGATCGGAAATGTAAACATACTGACTTAGAATTTTATTTATTTTTATATATGTATAGTAGCTTATAATGTTTCTAAATTTGTAAGAAATACATTTTTGTTTTATTGTTATAAAAACACATAATTAATAAATTTAATGGTAAAATACTTGACCAATTTACTACCCATCTTCTCATAACCCCTTTATTTACATGATGAGATAACCTCTTTTATAACGCTGTTTCACATTACGCTCTACTTTGATGGAACGCATACCCCTCGTTAAGCGGTGTCTCACTGTATAAGTAAATATCTCCATGGTTTCATTTCGTTTTTTGAAATAATAACGTGTTTTTGTTTTGTTCTTATTTCTGTTAAAGAAAGAAAGAACACAAATAAAGAGTATATTTTGTATAAATAAATTAATAAATTACGATCTTACACATGATAGAACTTATTTTTTTAACCCTGACTCATTAAATCATGCTGGTACGCACGTGCTGCACTTAGCCTTGAAGTGTTACTTCTGCATTAGCAATGGTGTAAGCAACACATGTTAATAGTAACAGTCATTCCATTGATACTTCATCCAGGAAAAAACGCATTCAATTAATCAAAAGAAATGGAAAAATCATTCTTTAAATGAATTACTAGTTAAAAATAAGATTGTAATTATGAAATATATAAGCAGAGGAACGAAGATTTCTAGATTCGAAGTGATCTTTTCGTAATTAAAAAAAAAAATAAAATATTCAAGCTTTTCAAAATATTATTTAAAAACTTCTTCATATTTTCTAAAGATGAAATATTGTTCAATTCTTACACTATTAGCTCACACTCTCTGTATATTTATTTATTTATCTTCGTGGAATTTTCAAGCGTTAATAAAATACATTTTAAAGCGCTCAATTGAGCTGAAATTTTATGTACATGATTATTTAGGACGACAATACGATAATTTAATTATAATTAATAAAAATTAATTGATTAAAACTAATTGTACTAGAATTACAAATACGGCCGCGTTGGCATCATTTTTGGCGACTTGTGTCAAAACATGAAAAGGTATTTTTCTCACATTTTAAAGCATTCAGTTGAATTGATATTTTATATACACGATTGCTTTGGATGAAAATATGATACTTAAATGCCAATTAATAAAAATTAATTATCATTAAATTAATAAAAATTAATTACCACTTAATGTTGTGATTCTGTCCTATGTATATGCATGTTTATATTAATTGTTATTATTTAATAAAAAGTAGCTATATAAAATAAAAATTTTCTTTGTTGATCTAAGTAGGAATTGACTTAAATTTTTTTTTTATATTACTTGTTTTTAAAATATTTTTCTGATAGTACTAATATATTTAAATATAAAATAATGTTATAATGATGCCTTTAAATTTTAATATACTATTTAAAATACAATTTTAAGAATGTTGTCATAAATGATAAAACCAACTTTATAATCATCCTTGTTCACAATAATAAGCCTTTATCAACACGACCTTAATTCTTCTGCAATAAATTCATTTATTTATGCTATTTTAGCATTTTCACTGATGTTCCGATGTCGAAATTGTCAGCTGTAGATTCTCATTAATTGCAATCTGCATCCAACAATCACACATTAGATTAAAATTTTGTATTTCTAAAACAGAAAAAAGTGGTAGAAGAGCAACTTCTTAAAGATGTCAGTAGCTTTCAACGAGATATTTTTCTTTTCCTTAATTCAGTTAGAAACTGCAGTCTGATCTTCATTTAAAGAAGTCACTAAATCCCGAAAAAAAGTTCGTTATGTGGAAAATGCATTATAAATGGAGATTCATCTTTCAATATACAGTCGAACCTCCATATTACGAACCTGTACATTGTGAATTTTTCTATACAGCGAACTTTTTCCTGGAACCAAGAACATTTCACGATTTTCTTCGTAGAATAATCTTCCAATAGCGAAGTGCATTTTCTAGACAACAAACTTTTTTTCTTGCAATTCAATTTTTTTCTCTCTTATTTTTTAAGTATTTCTGGCCATTTCAAGTTTTTCTCTCTTTTAAAACATTTTCTGGTGGCTATAAATCTCGAACTGGTTTTATTAGGTGCCAAACTCGCCGAGAGTAATGGAATTCGGGACATTTCATCCAAAAAGTGCCTCCTTTAACCCCCCATTATCCAGTTCCCTAGAAACATCTTTGATTTCCCTTTCCTCCTCAGTTGAGCTGTCTCGTGTCCCCGTGTCTTTGAACAAGTCTCCGTTCATCTGTAGTGTTGATCAATCATACTGGTAACTTCATTTCTTGTAGCTCGAAAATGTCAAAACGTAAGTTCTTGAGCATCAAACAAGAAAATTTAATACTTCAGGAAGTGAATAAAGGCATCAAGAAAAAGAACATTGCTTTAAAGTTTGGTATTCCACCAAAGAGCTTATCAACTATTATAAAAAATGGCGATAAAATACAAAATTATGATTCGTTGAATTCTTCTTCAAAACATTTAAGAACATGTGTTTATGAAGATGTCGACGAGGCAGTTTTGAAGAGGAAATAAAAGATACACACAAAGTGAAATAAAAATATTCCGATCTCTAGGCCTTCCGAAATAGAGAAAAATCTTCAATTTGCGAAGGCATTAGAATGCGACCAATTTCTACGTAGCAATGGATGTCTAGCAAAATTTAAGAAAAGATACGGAAAAATACGTCTGAAGGGATTTTTGGTGCATTGCAAAGGTGTGAGGCGTATTATGAAGCAAGTCATTTTTTCAAACAAAAAAATTCAATCAAAATTAACTGATTTTGTGAGTAATTAAACTTAAGGTGGCATGTGGTAATGTATGTTTAGAATTTCTAGTTATAAAATAATGTATGTTTAAAATAACTTGTATGCTTTAAGGGGACGGTGTGTGTGTGTGTGGACCATTAAAACTAATATCTTAAACTGTTAGCTTAATTAACTGAAAATGGAATCAGTATAGTAAATGGTTATTATATTTTAGAATTTAAACATATTTTTTTTAAAAAAAAAAAAAAACTCTTATAAACTGATTTTTAAAAAGAAAATTTAATTTTTTAAAAATTATCTTTAAAAATGCTCCTTGTGCATTAGTTTTTAACATATGTACATAACTTTTGTTTTATGTATAGATGAACTACAACAAAATATATCTGATCATGTATTTTAAATTCAGAATAAAATTTGATGAAAAAAAGGTAAATTTTCTATACTATATGAAATATTTCACCAATTATCACTCTCATTCAAGGTATTCAAAACAACACAAAAGAAGTTCCTTTAAATATTTTAGAAAACTAATGCACAAATTTGTGAATTATATCATCTTTCATAAATTGTGGAAATTTAAAAGAGATATGACGTAATTTGAAACGCAAGGAGCGTTTTACGTAACAATGAAAAGGGAAAATTTACTAACAAAGAATAGTGCATTTTAAACATTTATTTGAGTAAAATAAAAAAAATAATTCAGTAATTATTAATCAAAATGACAAAAATTTTGACAGAATTATTCTATGAAATATAAGAAATATTATTAGTATACAAAATCACAATCGGAATTTGGGGCAAAATTTGACATTGCGAAGGTCCACCATCCCCTTAAATTAGAAAATGTGCTTGAAAAATTCATTAATTTTAAAATTTTCATTATTTCAAAATTATTTTCTTAATGTTGAAAATACAGTGTATTCCTCGGCATTCTTTTTCTTGTTTTCCTTGCAGTTTCTTTCTTTTTATTTTTGTTGTTGTTGTTGGGTAAGATATATAAAATAAATAGATATATAAAATTTTACAAAAAGGTGTGAATAATTACTTTTTTTTTAATATATAGTGTTTATGAATTTAAAATTTGTTTTATGTGATTTATAAAGTATATTAAAAGATGAACCTCTATGTAACGAATTTTCCAAATAAAGAACTTCTTTTCAGAATTGAGCGACTTCATTAAATGGAGGTCCGACTGTGTTTTATAAACCCCAAAAAACAAATTTAAATTCATAAACCCTGTATATTATTGAAAAAAAGCAATTATCCAAGCCTTTCTTTGTGAATTAACATCTATTTATTTTATATATCTTACCCATCAAAAAGAAATCTGCAAGAAAAGAAGAACGTAAAAATTGCCCTGAAATACACTGTATTTTCAACTGTAAAAAATTAATTTTATATTAAAATTAAAGAATTTTTAAGAAATTTTCCAATTATAAGCCTACAAGTAATTTTAGGCATAAGTTTTTTTAAATAATTATTTTATAACCAGTCCTTAAATTTAATTTCTGGTAAAATGTGTTAATAATGAGTTTTTTTATTTCAAAAAAAAATATTTTCTCTCATAATAGGCCCCGCATCTTTGCAATGCGCCAAAAAACCTTTCAGGTGTATTTTCTACAAACTGTATTCCACGTCGAATTCAAATGATTCTATCATTTCCTTATACGAAAGCCCAGAAATATTTTAAAAGTGCTTCTCAAATTTTCAATGTTGGTAACTCAATTTTTAATCACATAATTTTCCTCGCACCCTTCCCCCTCCCCCCCATACAATGACAATGTGTTGAATACAATCATATTGTACCTTGATGCCAAACATGCAATCCGTCTTAATTATAACTCGTACAAATTATCAATATGAGTATTAAATTTTGTACATGTTGCGTTTAAGTAATAAATATTTAAAGTTACTTTTTTAAGAATTAGGATAAGTATTATGTGTTACTTTTCACAAATTTCAAAATGTATTTTATTTTGCTTTTTGTTAATAATTTTTTTAAATTATCATTTATTTTTGACTTTTCAATGAACTCGCGCCCCTCACGTAGGATTCTCATGCCCCCCAAGGGCGCAGTTTGAGAAACGCTGAAGTAAGGAGAGAAAAAACATCGAATTACATGATAAAAAATTCATTAAATAGAAAATGTACTTCTCTGTTTGGAGGTTATTTTAAGTAGAAAATTGTAAAATGTTGAGGGTTCCATAAAAAAATTTGGCAAATTAGAGGAATTCGTAAAATGGAAGTCCAACTGTAGTTTCAACATTTCAGCTCTAGGTTCGCATACTCCGGAAAGGCCCAGCTACCACAGTCACTTGGAAACTCCAGTTTACGGGTGAAAAGAGTGTAAATTTGGACGCTGCTGCACATTAAGGTATTCGACTATATGTTCTGAACCGTGATTTTGCAAAAGCGTATAAATGAATAATATTTATGATATTTAGTGTCACTTATATAGATTAGAAAATGTATATAAAATTGTTTTAAGAATAGTATTACAATACAAAATTATTTAAGTACAATATTTTGACAAAAAATGAATATAGAATGACCAAGAGTTTCAAAATATTCTCCTTTTGTGAAAAAGGCTTCTATTATAATAATATTTTGCCTGAATTTTAGTTAACAGAACATTAAAATAACCTGAAAAAAATATTTCATCTTCTATTATTTTTAATTCAATGCAGCATATTTTTTCTTTTTAATGTTGTAAATAAATACCATAAGACTCTTTTTTTCTTAGTCAAAAATTCTTTATAATTATAAGTTTTCTTTAAGGCTGTCTTTTCCAAATTCCAGAGAGATTATTTTCAAATAAATTCTTGATGTTGTAACTCATGCATCCTTTTAATATACTACGGTATTTTTTAAAATTTAAAAACATTTCATGAATACGCTGTCCCCCCCCCTTTAACATGTAATGTGAAAAAGCCATTTAACATGGAAGTATAGGAAGAGAAATATGAAGCATATTTTACCCGAAAAAGTGAATTGGATCTCTCAGGAATGAGAAACATAAATAACTGTATCAATTTCCAAAAGATAGTTAGTTAGAGTAATATTAGCCCTTATACAGGACTATAAGGTTACTAAGAGTAAATATACGGTATAACTGTGTTATTTTATAGTTTGTTTGGACACAAAATAAATAAAAATCATGAGAAAAATACACAACAATGAGTAGTTTTTTAGATCAATGTGTAATTTTTTTAGGCATTTGTGTGTTTTCATTTGTTCAAATATACTTTATTAATGCACAAAATTATACCTACAAAATAACATAAAACGTGTGAGAAAACGCAGTAATATATCATTACACGATACAATAAATTGAAATAAGTAATAAAAATATTAAAAAAAACAGTCCATGATTTTTTTATCATTCGCGCCAATTGATTTAACAGTACTATTCCCACCCTCCTAAATGTTTCTGTTTACATCATTGTGTTCGGCATACGTTTTATTTTGATCTGTGGCCGCGGTAGCCTGACGGTCAAGTGGTGGCAGGCGTGTCACGAATTCGAGCCTAGTACCGCTGAAGACCCGCATTGTGGAGGGGCTGATGCACGTCAAATCTGTCGGGGCTCAAACGTCCTCCCGTTGGTTTGATGTGGAAGTTAGGAGTCGCCAAAAGCCAGCTCAAGTGTCGTCCTCGTCACTTGACCAGGGTTCAAAATTACGAGGTCCGTCGCCAAAAAGCCCCTCGTGTAGCTGAATAAGGTGACATTGATACTCACTCATTCATTCTATTTTGATCTTCTGTATACAAAATGTAGATGAGGTTATAATGAAATACGACAATCGCCAATTTTAAAATAGAGGAACATATTTCCCTTTGTCATGAAAGGGTTAATGTTGAATAATTTTTTATTTGAAAAATGATCCAAATTTGGGTTCTATATTCTTAATCAGTGTGAATAGACCTTAAGAATTACGTGCCTGAAAAATATAGCTGACGGTGAGACGTATGTATATGAAGCAGTATGGAAGATGTTTACCCTTACTAGGTTTAAGTAAAATGTTTAAAAAGAACCTGTATTAGCATAATTTATGATCATGAAGAGTTTTGAAACATTTACTTTTCAATAACATAAAAAGCGAAAGATTTTTACAAATTAGGCATTAAAATATATCTCTTCCTATTTGTCCACTTTTTTAAAAATAACCAATGCGTGACAGAAGCATTTATTATGACAAGATACCTAAATATAAAATAACCGCAAAATATCCCTTTACAAAAATCCCTAAAACCATTTTAATCATCCCAAAACTCTCCATCTCTCGCCTAAAAAGCGAGAGAATCTGTGAGAGAATCTTTCCCTCTTCCCCTCTTAACTTTTAATTAATTCTTTCGGGTCGACCCATAACTGTGACCGCTACTTTAACAAAGCCCTCATCCACCATCCTTATCCTCCGACCAAAAAGGAATAAAAATCAAAATTAAAAGATAAAAAAAAATAATAATAATAACAAAACAAAAATAAATCTTTTCCAAAAGGAGAGAGAAACACGCAAAACACACGACATCTAAATTAACTCCCTGACAGCAATTTATTTTTCCCGATCCCCCTTTTCCTCTCACTGCGTAGGGAAAAGAATTAAAACAAAAGGGAAAAAAAAGTGAGAAGGAACCAAATTACCTCCTGATCCTAAGCCTCCCAGAGACTTTAATTAAACCATTTAACACTGAACTGAGGGGTGCAAGATTAGCTTGAAAACGGGCACAATTATTTAAACGGTTAAAAGGACTCCGAAATCTGGTGGGAAGATAAGACTTCTGACTGATGAGAGTCCGAATCACTGATAAAGCGGCAAATAAATCCTCGATTTCCTTTTGACTTCGCCTCTTATCTGCTAGCATCGGTGGAAAGGAAAGGGATTCGTAATGGACTCGGGAGCATTAATAATGCAGATTAGCACTCAAACTTTTAACTCTTGGCTGCTTTCTGTTTTAACAAAAATGGCACCATCCGGGGCTGGGAAGATTGGGATAGAAATCGAGAACTTTTTTTCCCTTTGATTTGGTTTAATTTTGAACTGATAAAAGTTAAGTTGTTGTATAAGGAATTAATATTCTTCTGGATTTATATCTGAAATGGAAATTAACTCTCTCCAGCTAAAGATTGTATAAGATATTGTTTGATTTGATTATCATGACTTAGTGTTTTGAGTTGTTTTAAGTATTGTATTTAGAAGAATTATTAATATACAGTGGAAATCGTTTAACATGAAACTGAGGGGACTAAAATATTTTTTTTTTTTTTTGTGTGTGTTAAAAGAATTTCGGGTTAAAGAATATTGCAAAAAAAAGAAAAAAAAACATATATTTAACAAAATTAAGTTTATTAAAGTACATTTTATTTACATAGATATGTATTTCATAAAAATCAATGAGAAACAAAAGCTTTTTCAAGAACTTAATGAGAAATTTAATACAAAAATTTTCAAGTTTTTTAAAAAACTGATTTTTTAGAAAATAATCTGATATTCTTTTTTTTTTTTTGCATTATCGTTTTTAGCATCAAATTGTCAACAAATGGTAAGATGTCGTCCATTTTGTTATTCACTTCATCTTTCGAATGTGCGTCTAAATAACAGCGCATACTTTTCATCAAGTTCCTCATTTCGGATGACGTGGAAACAGGAGTTGCATTATTCATTTCATTTTCGTCGTCGGAAACAGCATCAATGATATTTTTTGAGCTTTGAACAAACTCCAAAATGTCCTCAGTAGAAAACGGTAGCATTGGGGAGCGAATCACGTAACTTTTAATCGACAGTTAAGGGATTATAAATTATCAAGATAAATATTAATTTTTGGATATAAATTTTAACATGGCAAGTCCATGGGGGTCACGGGTAATTAGTAAACTTGTTCTTAACTTAGTATTGTTAAATAAATTATAAAATATATATTGTACAGTACTGATACATTTTTATATAAGTGTATTATATCAGTTTAAATGTGTATTTTATTTTTTTTATTATATCAGAATGTATGTTGTTTGTTTACTTTCCATAAATTAATAATCTTCCTAAATAATCTTTAGTTATCGACTTTTTAGTATGCTTACGCCCACCTCGTAGAGTTATCACGTCCCCCTAAGGTGCGCGCCCTACAGTTTCAGAGAAACGATGCCCTAACTGTGTTGGGTTAAACATCGTTTCCGCAACAGAATAAAATTTTTAAAAGAAAATAACTATTTTTTTTTCTTTTTTGTGAGAGCATCTGATTATACTCACAAATACACTCCGAATACGATGTAATTAATAAAATAATATTGCCATGATTACAAAGTAGAAACGCAAGAATGCACGAATAACAATAGGGGCAGAACTTATTAAAAAGACTCAAATGTTAAATAATTTTCAAAGACTGATTACCCTAGAAAAGACTTAATTTTCTTAATTTTAGTAAAAATCAATTGTGCTAATACAAAAGTTCACCTTTTTTTTTTTAGACAAAAAATAATTTTAATTTATATAGAATTATGCCTCCTGATTATATTTAAACGCAATAAAATGCATTAATTTTATATGGACACATTTTAATCGTACCTCCTGATTATATTAACTCAGTGGTTCTCAAACTTTCAATACTTGCGATCCAATATTCAATCATAATTTTCATCGCGCCCCCCTCCATACAATAACAATGTATTGAATTCAATAATACGATACTTTAATGCTAAAGCTACAATAGGATTCAAACCTCTTAAGTTCCACCCGCGCATATAAACGTCTCGCTCAGCTAAAATGTTATTTTCCCCGGACGTATATATACGTCTGTCAATAGTACGATCTTTTCTGTGCACTGCTATCCATAAAATTATTTCGAAGGCTTTGGAATGCAATAAAAGGACAGTGTTTGCGAAGAATGTACTTATTTCAGAGAATTTTTGCTCATTTATTCCTTTCCCCCCTCCCCTAATACATCACATAAGCCCGCCTACGTGGAAAAAGGTGGCATTGGTGAGCGAATCGCATAACATTTAATCGGCAGTTAAGGGATTAATAATAAACCGTACAAAATTTTAAGATAAGTATTAATTTTTGTATATAGTTTTATATATGACACAAC
>BMAV01022262.1:624749-635313 GCA_019973955.1 Trichonephila inaurata madagascariensis | reverse complement strand
TTTGGTTTGAGTTCTATTTAAGGAAATGAAACTTTCACAGAGCTTGAAGTAATTGCAAACCGAAACTTCCGAGTGAAATCAGAAGCATGTGACTTATCAGGAGGATAAAATGTTGCTAAAATAATCGTCTGCTTCTACTGTCCATTGACCTAACTAACGATTTATTTAGAAAAATTCTTTTTTTTTTAAAAAAAAATCGTTTTTCTCTTTTTTTTCTAAGCTTTTTTAACTATTAAACCTTTGAATTATTAATACAAATGTAATTAAGAATTTAAGAAAACGGAAAGAGATTTATTTTAATCAATAACAAACATAATTTTACTAAGCTTAGTCAATCAAATTAATTATTACAGTTTAAGGTATCCGACTACGTTCGGAACCGTGATTTTGCAAAAGCACATAAATGGATAATTTTCATGATATTTATTGTCACTCAGAGTAGAATACATGTACAAAATTGCTTTACGAACATTTTGACAAAAACAATTATTTAAATACAATATTTTGGCAAAAAATTAACATAGAATAATTTTTTTTCAAAATGTTCTCCTTTTGTGAGAAATGCTTCTATTATAATAATATTTTGCTTGTATATAGCTCAGACCTCTGTACAGAGGCTCAACTAGAAATTTTTGAAATATATAACTTAGAAGTGGGTTTATCCATATTTTACGACAACAGAGAGGAGCAATTTTAAGAAAAAAACCGCCAATAATTATTTCAATCGGTGGTAACTCTGAAAATAATGTGAATTTTTCAAAATTCTAGTTGAGCCTCTGTACAGAGGTCTTAGCTATAGACAGGCAAAATATTATTATAATAGAAGCATTTTTCACAATAGGAGAACATTTTGAAAAAAGATTATTCTAAGAACTTTTTGCTGAAATATTGTATTTAAATAATTGTTTTTTGTCAAAATGTGTCCTTAAAACAATTTTATGTATGAGTTCTAATCTGAGTGACACTAAATATCATGAAAATTATCCATTTATACGCTTTTTTAAAATCACGGTTCCGAACGTAGTCGGATACCTTAAAGAATTCTAATTTTAAAAAGAGCTATTTCTCTCTCTTGAATAAACATTTAACTTTCTCTTGAAAAAATCAGTCCTTAATAATTATTATTTATCAAATAATGCTTCTGATATAAATATACCATTTCATTACGACACGTAAACTGTTAACATTTTGAATATTAAAACCTGTTTCGAAATTCAGCATATTTTTTTTCTTAGGAACTAAATGTCCTATGTGTCATTATACATTATATATAGTAATCAGTGGTGTAACGTACACCCCCGCAACCTCTGCATCGCGAGGAGTCAGGATTTTAAGGGGCCCAAAGCCCGACTAATGCCATGTATGTACCTTTTGTAAATTCCGGCTTCCGGTCCAGAATCTGACTTTGAAAGAAGGCCCGAATATTCTCCGTTACGCCACTGATAGTAATTGCTATGTTTATATTATTTAGGCCCTCTAGAGGGGAAATGGGGGGGGGATAAAGCCTTTGTATCTGTGTGGATAAGCCTCTGATGTTGGATCGCATATCTCTCACAAGGATATCACATGACCTAGCTTGACTCACAATGCTTGTATTTAGAACGACGACATTTTTAATTAAAGGTAATTTGATGCACCTTTCTAAGTTTTATTTTCTATTATACAACATCCTAGCTGGATTTCTGAAAATTCTTGACTAATATCTTGATTAATATATTTCAGTTTAATGTTTCATATTAACTGTTTTTAATCGCTTTTGTTTAATAAAACATTGTAAAGAACACGTGGACACTTAAATTTAATTTAGAATGAGTTATTTTCATCAACATGCTCAAACTGAATACCTTTTTCTGTAGAACTATGGTAAAGCCGGTCACTTCATGGCCCGTGATACTGAATTCGAGTCATTTGTTTGAGCAGGGATGTTTTAAGGCATTGGCCAAGTGGGCCCGATCTAGGAAATTTGTGTGTGGGGGGGGGGGCCTCATCTCGTTCCCATTCGGCCCCAATGAGATCCTGATCCGAATAATTTTAATTTAAAATGTTATTCCTGATCATATTTACCGAAAAATTTGCAATTTCGAATACAGTGAAAATCGCTTAACACGAAACTGAGGGGACTGAATTTTTTTTCGTGTTAAAGGATATTGCAAAAAAGAAACATACATTCAACAAAGTTAAGTTTATTAGAGTACATTTCATTTACTTAGATATGTATATATGCATGCATTTAAATAAAAATCAATGAAACAAAAACATTCACGAGGACTTAATGAGATTTAATAGAGATTTTTGTTAAAAAAAAAAAAAAAAACATTTATTGAATTTTTGAAAATTTATCTGATATTTTTCTTTGCATTGTCTTTTTCAGCATCAAATTGTTAACAAATTGTTCGATGTCGTCCATTTTGTTATTCAGTTCACCATTGGTATGAGTGTCTGAATAACTATGCATACTTTTCAAGATGTTCCTCATTTCAGATGACATGGGAATAGGAGCTACATTATTCGTTTCATTTTCGTCACCGCAATCTGCATCAATGATATTTTTTGAGCTTTGGACAAACTCCAAAACGTCTTCGTCTGCCATAATTGGGGCTGTACACACATTATCATCATCTACTGCAAAGAATTCTTCCGATCATACAGTAGGACTGTCGAATGAACAGCAACTTCGGATGATGTTTTCCGTACTTTGTTCATTCCCAAAAGAATAATCGTTTCGTTTTAACTTATTTTTGTTTCGTGAAAAGTGAAAAAAATGCATGAAAGTACATAGTAGTTTGTCGGGATAGGGGTATTAATGCGTGTTAACAGGTATTTCGTCTTAAGCGTTTTCGCGTTAAACGTATTTCACTGTATATGCCAACTTGAAACAATGGCAAGACTGCATTATCATGCCATACCCTCCGTTCGTATCTGAGTCTCGATCTATGGCTGTGTATTATCATTATTCTTTTAATCTAAAGGTGGTAGTCGATCGAGTCAGTTTGTGCCTAGGTTTCTGAGATTGTGAATCGGGAACATTTATTTGTTATGGGTTTCCATTTGTTAGAGTATTTAACAATATATGCCACAAACTGTTTTCTTAAAAGGGTCACAGGTGGTGCCTAATTTGCACAAAGGCCTGGGGTCTTAAAAAGTCTTAAGATGTCACTGTTTTTGAGTTTTGGTTCCATTAAACAGCATTGATCGGAATAATAGAATTAAACCACAAAGACGTGATGCGGAAACAGGGACAGAAATACTGGTTTAGGAATCCTTCTTGTTCTCCTGCACTATTTCTTTAAAAACACCAACAGTCCTTATGTTACTCTAGCGCAATGGTTCCCAAACTTTTTTAACCCATGGACCTCTTTTTATAGTCAAAATTTGCCCACGGTCCTCTTTTTAAAGTTAAAACTTTCCCAAAGACCCCCAAGCGAAAAAGATGCATAAATGCATAGTATAAAAAATTACAAATTAAAAAAAAAAAAAACATTTTGTTGAAGTTTAATTTATTGAAATTATAACTTTTGTTTAAAATAAAATAAAAAAATAATGACTTGGATGAACTTAATGAGATGTTAAGAGTGTATTTATGTCCGTCTCAATGTTTGTAAGTAGCAACCGCAAATCCCCACAAGCACTAGTTTTTAGTCAGTTTCTTTCTTTCTTTCTTTTTTTTTTTTTTTTTGTATGTGATGAGGTTTCTTACTGCACTGAATCCACGTTCTATCAAATTGGAAGACGAGAAAGTAGTCAACAACTTCTGTACAATAATCCATAATGCAGGACATAAAATTGGGATCTATTTTTGTTACCCGAATGTGTAGTATCCTTGTTCAAACACACACATAGGTTTAAGTTCCTCATTTGTGGATATTTCAATAAGATGCTCGTGTATTAGTATGAAATCATCTGAGTTTGGGATCTGAGTTAGTCCAAGCGCAAAAGGGTTCAACACCCAGTCGCGAATATCCAAATGAATTATAGTTATTTATTTAAATTTCTATAAAAATGAAAATTGATCAAAATTTTTTATTTTATATTAAACCTTGCGCATATAATCTGACTTTGTTCAGGAATCCCCAAATCAATATTAATTTTCCACGGACCCCCTGAATAATACCAGGGACTCCTGAGGGTCCATAGGGACCACTTTGGGAACCATTGCTCTAGTGCAACTTTAACTTAAAATTTAAATGTAAAAATGCTTATATTTGACTTTTTATTCTGTATTATTTTGTATAAAAGTTTAATATAATGAAAGATGTTTTAATAATGGTATATATGTATTTTTATGTTTTTTCCAAATAAAGGCTTAAATTAATAATTGCATTGTTACATCGAAGATTTTTTTTACATTAACATGATTTCATAAATTTTACGTATTAACATAAGATGTAGTAATAAATTGTATCAATTCAACGTTTTCTATGAAACTGAGAAAGCAAAAAAAGTTGTTATAGATGTGATTAAAAAAAAACAACATTTCTCTCTTTTTTTTACTGTTTGACAAATATTTATTTGAAAAAAAATGGCAACACAAAATAAGATTTTCATTTTTAAAAGTCAAAAACTTAATGATTAATTGCTTTAATATTTTGAAAGTTTTAGAAATTTTAAGACGGAAGAAATTTAAACATTCTATTCACATATATGGAAAATTCGCTTAAAGTAATAAATAATATTGAAAAAAGAAAAATGAAAATAAAAGATTATTGTTTAAATAACGACATGGAAACCTGTTATTTCCCTTTTTGTTTTAGAATGCTTTTTTTTTAAAAAAAATATTATTTTCAAAGTATTTATTTTCTCTGAGATTTTTCTATAAACTTGTAATTCTTGATAAATAAATTATTTATCTTTTCCCCAAAAAATAAAATATTTCATAGATTAAAAAATTATATATTTAATATATATGTACTCACATTTTTATGTAAAGAATAGAAAGAATTATTGTAAACAATGAAAAAAGAAACTGGAATGCTTAAACGCTTATACCTACAATATAATTTACAAAGAGGTCATCGATGTTTTAAATCTTCATTTGCTCAATAGATGGCGCGCGTAGCAGTTAGTCTTGGGTCATTCATAAAATCCTCGCTCTCGCTACGAGTGAATAACTTATCGTTTCACATGATCACAGAAGAAGCGTGAGTCAATTAAATTACGTAGAAAAAAAATTTTTTTACACCTATTTACATTCTTTTGTAGGAACAATTAAAAACTTTTAAGCTAACATGGTAAATTACCATTACATTTTAAAAAATTAATAACAAAATTATATTATATGTATCAAACAATAAATTAGTGCTTAACATTTAAGTCCACTAAGCAAACAAGTTTTACTATTATGTTCAGAATGCCAAGGATTTGTTGAACACATTAAAAATTATAACAATTTCAACGCGTTTAAATAATATTTCAAATCTCATATTTCTATTCATTTTCTATATTTGGACATTAATTTTTCTAAAGTGAAATAAATGAAAATTCTGATTCCTCCATTAATTGTATTATTGACAAAGGAAATTATAAAAATACTCTATTCAAAAACTTTTCCTTCGGGAATTTTGTAGTCGCTAAAAAATGATTTTTGAATAGGTAGATTATGTATTTACAAATAAATAAGCAAAATATCACAGATAGAAAAATGGAACCTATTTCTCTATATTTGAATAATAATACAATCTTATTTTTTTTAATGTATGGAAAGCAATATGTGTTTCACATATTCGACTAAACTTTATATTATACATAGTTATTTCTTCTTGAATTTTGTATTTGTTTTATATTATTCATATTTATTTACATTCTATTATATCGTATAATCAGAGTACCGGTTCAATTCTTTGGAAATTAGAATGCAAAAAGATCAATAAAATATCGCTGATTCAAAAATTATTCATATAAAGTAAAATTTAAATACGGCTGATATAAAGAATCATAACAAACCAAAATCCAGATTTAATCCTAATAACAGTGGTTCTCAAACTGTGGGGAGAGCCCTCCCCTCACATCCAAGGGAGCTTGATAACCCTACGTGGTGGGCGTAAGCATATAGAAAAATTGAAAATAAAAGATTATTTAAAAATTATTAATTTACTGAAAGGAAGCAAAACAAAATATACTTTCTGATATCATAAAAAATAAAATGCCTATTTTCACCGATGCAATATACTTATAGATGTATTTGTAATGCACAATGTACTTGATAATTATCAATACTAAATTAAGAACAAGTTAAATAATTACTAGTGACTCTCTTCCATGGGCTTTAAAAGGAAATTTGAGTATTAGAAATTGAAACGCACACACACAACTCTATAATTTCTTTTTCTATATTTAACTCTTAATTTCTTCAAAGCAGCCACCGCAGAAATTCCGGATGGATTTGGAATGGATGAAAAATGAATGATAGAAGAAATAAATATTTAATTTAATTAAAAATGATGTTGCAATCCGTTCCAATTTAAAAATAAGAATTAAGCATAATACTTATCCTACTTGAAAGTAACATTGACAAAATTTAATACTTATTTTGATAATTTGTACGCTTCATAATTAAGGTTACATTGCAGCTTTAGCGTCAAAGTACATTATTATTGCATTCAATACATTATTATTGTATGTTGGGGGGGATGATGAAAATAATGATTGAAAATTGGGTCGCAAATACTGAAAGTTTGAGAAGCACTGCCTTATGAATATTTGAAACCCCTTAAAAAATTCGTGGATAATTTAGTGTTAAAATTTTTATGGAAGAAAAGTTTAAAATATTTTATGTCTATTTTACCAAGCCCAGTTATAAATTAAATTCACGTAATAAATGTATGGGTTTCATTAAGAGAAAAAAATGGCTGAATTTTTCGTATATTAAATTAAATGTAAGAGAGAGTTATAAAATTTGAGTTTGAATGTTACCCAATGAAAAAGTGTTATACTTTCAACTACATTTTAAAAAGTGTACCTAAATAAGAGAACTTAGAAAGATAAAGCTGTTTTGGAATAATGTAAAGCCAGGGCCGGCTCTAGCAGCTTTGCCGCCCCGGACAAAAATGGAAAATGCCGCCCCTCTCTCCAATGCCACCCTTCTCTCTCTATATATGCATATTATTTTAAGTCTTAAAAATTCGAAATAATTCGAAATTAGGGATGTAATTATTTGTTATTATTTCAAACGAATGAAATGGAAGATAATGAATCATCTATTTAAGCAGTCCAATTTCTTCGAAAAATAGTCTACTAATGGTGGGGATCACAAGCGTTTGTTTTAATTTATAATAACTACACTCAAGACTAAATAAAGCATCTCCTGTGGCTCTGTATCTACTCAAACCTCTTATTACCCTTGTCCCCTTTTGGATAGCTGGAACCGGACATCATAAGGGTGAAAGGCATGTCAATTGTGACCTCACTCCGGAATGGGGAGAAAGTTACTAGTTAAAGATGTGTAAACATATTAAACTTTATGCTTTAACATATGCTCCCGCCTCAAACCCTTCAAGTTTCAACATAAAAGAAAACTGTCATTAAATATACAGAGTAAAAAATATAAAAAATTAAGATACGTTAAATGAAAAACCAAATTCAGACCCAATAACATTTCAAAAAATATATCAAATTTTTTGTAACAATAAAAAATATATTTTTCAAATTTGATCCAAATGCCGTCCGGTTTGTCCGGCCCTGGAGCCGCCCCTGGTAAAGCAAACAATTGAGAGTAAGTTGAAAATGGAGATGTCCGTAACCGCTCTGCATGAGGTTAATAAAGGTAAAAAGTGTTGAAATAGCAAGAAGGAAAACACGGCGATAACAAGATGTGTCATCAGACGAATAAAGAAAAGAAACATTTTTAACTTAAATTTTATTACACAATCCTTTTCGTTACACGAGTAAAGATTACTACAGTTTCCAATTAAACATTGATAAAAAAAGAAGATATGTAATTATAGGATAATTGAATACTTAAAGATGCCGGTAGTGTTAATTTAGTACCTTATTTAATAGCCTTCTGATTATGCAAGCAAAAGAAATAAGAAAGAGAGATAGAAATAGATAGCGAGAACGCTTAAAGAAAATTTTATGAAAATGAAATTAAGAAATATGTCATTATACTTAGTTTTATATGGAGATACGTACGAAATTATAGAGTTACACAAACTGTACAATTAAAAGATTTTAAAGAAATCAGTTTGAAAGAAATTCGTGATTTATTTTAAATTTTCAATAGTAATAAGTTGCAGATGTTAATTTGTTTAAGCAATATTATACAAATGTAAACTAAAAAATAATTTTGTGAACCAATCTCTTAAAAATTCTCTCAAAAGGAACTTCAAGATGAGAAACTGGTATCGTTACAAACCAAATTTGAGAAATTAAGCTTTGATTGAAAAAAAATTATCTAATTAGCCATTTATCTAATATTTACAAATAATAATAATAATTAAATAGAATATTTTTTAAGACGGTGTCTTTTTGTACTTGAAGATTTAGTATTCTCTTCAAAGGCTTGTTGTTTTGATTAGATTATTCTTTCTCTCGAATTGAAATGCTTTTTGAAATTAAAATTTTGCTTGAAACCAGAGATATTTTGAAATTTATTTAGTTATTTAATTTGTACATTAAAAATAATCCCTTATTAATTTTAAATTATTTCAACAATTTATACAATAACTTCACAAACAGAAAATATTCGAAATGGTGTTCCCTGCCGTCTACATAACGTACTATAAAATTATGATGGCTTTTTTTTAATGATACAATTAAATAACTTACTGATCAAATTTATCTTTCAATACATTAATATGAGAGTGGAAATTTCATTAAAACACAAAGATCAATTTAAAATACTGGAAAAAATAGTAAAGAAAATTAATGAAAGTTAAAAAAAAAAAAAACCCTAGACGTGCTATACACTTATTTTAAGAGTTATTCGTACTGCTTTTTACGGAGATTAAACAAGAACCAGTTTTTAGCATTTTGAGTCCAGCGCACCATCGAATCGAGACATCGGTCTTGGATCAAGTCCTAGCTCAATCCAAGACCATTGAATGTAATAAAAGCGGCTTGCTCGTTAGCTTCTATTGGTCCTTAAAGTCCTCTTGTTACGTGCTACAAAAGTTCCAGAATGAGGTACTATGATTTGTTTAGTTGTCATCTTTGCCATTTAACTTGACCCCGGTTAATCATGACGTGCTGTATTAATAGTAAGTGTAAAATCAAATGAAGATATGGTATATATCAGTAGCGCACACAAAAAATTTTCAAGGGGGGGGGGATCCAGGGTCGAAAGTCTGCCATTTTGGTATCATGCTCCAATACATCGCCCAACATACTCTTTCAATTTTGTCGATTTTCGGTACCAAAAACAATACAAAATTAATTATTGAATAAATAATTAGCATTAATTAATAAAACTAATTATTAATAACACATACATAATTAAATTTTGCGTAATATACACATAGGATTATAACGAATCGAAAAAAAATAAAGGGCTATGAGGGGTGTCCGAACCCCTAGTACACCCTCCTGGTGTGCGCCACTGGTATATATATATTTGTTTATCATAATGTGCACTTAAAATTTAGAAATATTCAATAAATTTTTAAACACATAAAGTTAAAAATATATTTATTATTAATATATAGTAAATGATGTGTGAACTATATTTTGCATTGGTAAAAATTGAATTGATTCGAGATGTTGGTAACTAATAAAATATAATGTACTGCTTTCTGCAGATTAGTAAAAGAAATAGTTTTTTTTAATCAAATTTCTCAAAAATTAAAGCTTTTGGGGGGGGCGGCTTTTTTTTTTTACAAGAAATACGTTTTTAGATTTTTTAAAAACTTAATTAATTAAAAAAATTTATTTTAAAGTTTACATGAATAATTTATATTTATATAGCACGTATGGAAAACTAAGTTGCCTGAAACTATTTCTTATTTCTCTCTTTACACACTCGCACACACATTTATATATGTATATATGTAACTGGTGCTAACCCCACAAAACAGTTCTTAGTCTGCTATGTATGTACATATTATAGTAGTGGCATTCATCCTATTAACTATCCAGTTATAATTCTTAAGTAACCAAATTTCTTCAGTGTCTGTTCTCTAAAGTATTTTTGTATTTATATATCTTGTTAATTATTTTTGAAATTTTCTTTTAATAATCATCTCTATACTGAAAAACCTATTTTCAATATTCCTTTACACATTCATTTTATTTTTACTGTTTTGTGTTCCTCCCATGTGTAGAGAGATATAGGCCTAATTTTCAAAAGGATTCTGTTTTTCTATTATGTCGAAAATTTCTGTTGACCGGGGAAGGTTGGATCCATAAAACAACACTTAACCCTATTTCACTGTGTCCCAAATTAGCGACAGCTTTAGAAATTTTAATATTTGTAAATTTTAATCACATGGCTCTTTCGGTTTTTACATTTTAGTTGCTCAATAAAGTTCTAGTAAATTCTGTTATTATCCAATCTTAGTAAGAAACTCTTTTGTACCATTTATTTTATTCATATAATGTATATATATATATATATATATATATATATATATAT
>BMAV01022262.1:603978-624649 GCA_019973955.1 Trichonephila inaurata madagascariensis | reverse complement strand
ATATATATATATATATATATATATATATATATATATATATGCATGAAGAAAGAAAAAGGAAACTAATTTTTCAAAGAGAGACACTATAAATGAAATAAACTGCTGCTTTAGAAAAAAAGTAATTAAAAAGTTTTAGAAATAATTAATAATTATTATTTGTGTACATGAGCTTTATACATTCCAATATTCGATACATTTATCTTAATTTCAGCATGTTACGAAGGATAATTTTACTTTAATTTATTCTTTTTCTTGTCATATATTAGGATAAAAATAACATTTTTTAATACATTTTTCAAATTTTTCATCCTTTTCTCATCTTTTTTCATTTTAATTCTTCTTTTTTTTTAAAATTTTTCGTTGCCTAAAAATTTATTTATTTATTTTTTTAACTGTAAGATAATTTCATAAAAAAAATAATAATAATAATTTAAAAATCATTCCATTTTATTTTATACCTGTTTCATTTTATTCTATTTCTTTATTAAATTATTCAAGCAAATAATTTTATGAAATATTTCATTAAATTTGCTGAAAGGCAATACAACTTAATTTAACGATGACTAAGCATTTTAATTTCAGCTGCTCTTATTTGATCGCTGAAACAGAATGCAGATACGAAACATACTAGAAGGTCAATGTTCCCTAAAAAGGAAGGATTCGTTGGTTGCTGTTTGTTTTACTGCTTCTGAAAAAATAATTCTAGGCGTTTAACACAATCAAAGTAATATTTTTTTTTTACTTTGAATTCTAACTATGAGAAAATATTATGTAAGTTATAGATGATGAACATAAATTGATATCCGTAACTGTATGATAAGTTTGCAGAAATTATTCATGCATTTAATTTAGCTACAATATTTACGTAGCGAAATAAAATGTATTAAACTCATTTATTTAATAAGTCTATTATCGAGAATTTTAAAAGGAAATATTTTTTCAAAGCAAAGCTAAAATAATAATAATAAATAAATAAATAAAATTTTTAAATTTAATATTCCTCACTGTGTATTATTTTTATTAAATTGATAAGATATCAATAATGCTAGCTCAATACAAGGAACAATTATACAGGGAAATGTTGATTTAACAATCAAAACATACAAATAAAATTTTTAAAATTATATAAGTGCAATATCTGAAAAAACATTAACTCGCTTAAAATAATATTTTTTAGCAAAGTCCTTCACATTTCAAAAGTATTAAGATACGTTAAGCATTATTTCAATTCTATGATGATTCTATCTTGCATGAATGCTGATTTATTCTAAGAAAAAATACCAATCAAAACTTCTGACAAAAAATTTAATTTAAGTGAAGTGATTATTTTGTATGCATATATCTCTAATTTTTTTTTATTCTAAATTTGTTTCCAAAAAACAAATTTTTTATTTTACGTATTTTTCCTTTTAAAATATCACCATTTTAACAATTACTAAACTCAACTTAAAAGATGACGAAATTTTCAAACTTGCATGTTTACTCGCAACTGAATTAACTGACATTTAAATGTCAGATGTCAACCGGCATTGCCATTTGAAAAGGCAAAACTTAAGTTGAATTTGAAATTTATTGCACAACTGATTAACAATTTGTTAAGGCATATTTAAGACAACCGATATCTTCTTGCATCCATTGCTAAAACAGATATGTGATATTTTCTGTGTCTGTTTCTTATTTCGAATATATTTTGTTTTGTAGTTATTCTAAATCATGAACCTCGAAAAGAAAAAAAAAGATTTATTTTTATTTATTTTCTGTTTGCATACATATTAATTATTGTCTTCCACTTCAGGCTGAATTTCTTATATAAATAACATATATGTGTTTTTCCACAAGCAAAATTCCGAGTACTTCGACCACTTACAAAACTTCCTCTTGCAACTTAATTGTTCCAAAACAACAACAATATAAAGGTTGTAAGTCATTTAATTCAGAGAATCGTCCTTTATATTAAACAAAAAAAGTTAATTTTTTCCATATCATCCCCCGCACTGATAGCCGGAAGACACAAATGAATGCATGACATTACATTTTAATAATCGTTGTTGATCGTTCGAGTCCCAGAAATCGGTCAATTCGTGCGAATCGAAAAGCCCTTCCTTCCCTGAAGACAGCGCTCACTCATTCTGACTCATGACATATCAAGGATGACGTCACTACCAACTTCCGCTACGTCACAACGCATCCAAGCCCCCAACTTTGCCGACCAATAATGAAGTTCATCGGAAATTACGACACATGCTTTCGTCACAGAAACTTGTTCACTGCCACTTACGGCCCTGAACTTCTATGTTGATTTCTTGTTTGAGTTTTCCAGATAAATAACTGCGTTTACATTCCTTCCATCTTATTTGCATTTTCGCTAATGCAAATGAGAGAGGAAATAAAAATAAAAAAAAAAGAATAATTAAATACTAGGAGGGGGAAATAATAAAAATAAGATTAAAAAAAAATGGTTTCCGAGTAAATTGTTCGGTTGATCAAAATAAGGTCGAATGTTTTGGTAAATGGGTTGGAAGGTGTTACGTCATATTTTTAGATCGGAAAGGTCTGCATTGGCTAATTATGAAAGAAACGTAAAGGGGGAATTCCACCTTTCGGACATTCGTAGCAACTTTTTTATAAAACAGGGCAAGGTGTTATGTTGAAAGAAGATATGTTTCGCGAAGGAAACTTCTTTTAAGAATGAAATCGCTTTTGCTATTTGTAAAGGAAACTGACCTGATTTCTAATGATCCTTTATTCCGATTTGAATCGTCGCAAAAAAATGCAGGCGATTTTTTAAAAATTTAAATTCTAATTTATTGTAATTTTTTTTTTCAGAGACAGATTTAATGGGCAAGTGATTAAAAAGAATTTCTTTTTGTGTTTCGAATATCTTATAATATAAATAAAAATATTCTCATTCTCTTCTAAAAAACTCTAAAAATTATAGAACAAAATGAGTAGAATTACAAATAAACAGAAATTTATTCTAATTCTGCAGAATTTTAATTTTTTTTGTATGTCCAAAAGATAACTATTTTTTAATTATTCGAACGTCATTATTGTTTTTATGATGATGTAATAAATATGTTTTTTTATTTCTTGTTTTATTCTTTCTCGGTATATTGGGATACATTATAACAATTACATTCAAGATAACGATTAATTTATCGATATTCGTTATTAATAACATTTTGTTATGGTTTATCTAATAGAAGTTTGCTTAATATTGTCTTCGCATGTGATGTAAATGAATAAGAATGATATTAGGATCACATTTTCAAGCAAAGTAAATAAATTAATAATAAAAATAACAAAATTCGAATATTTATATAAAATATATTTATGACATTATTCGTTTGTCATGCATTTTCTTTAAAATGTAGAAATATTTAGTTAATACACCCATTTACATTTAAAGATAGATCATTAATATGGAACATAAAGTTTATTTAAAAAAAATTATTCAAAAATTTTACAACAAAAAAACATGCAGCTCTCTTTGATCGAATAGTGAAATAAGAATATGAAATTCATGATGAAGAATTTTTTGGGATGGAAGAAAAAGTGTTCCAAGTTTGGAATTTTGTTCTTCAACATCATGCAAAGATAAAGTCGATTTTTCCCTTCATATTTAATGAAAGAATCACCTTAAATTTGACTTAAAAAACACAATCTATTGCTATCGAGTCATATGTAGACAGTGTTGTTCTGAAATTGTGTTCACTGACAAAAAATATTTCTAACATCAAAACGCTCGTAGAATAACATAGTTAATACAACTGTTGTATCCACTGTTATGGAAAATTAATCGTTTGTAGAATTCTTAATCAGCAGATGTTTGGAAGGAATTAAATTTCATTTCATTACCAAAAATATTGTATATTGTTCTTCTTTGTTAAAAATTATGTTTTATTCTTTTTTAAAAAAAAAAAATAGTTCCATTATTGAATTATAGTCTGTTGAAGTAATGCATTCTAAATAATGATACGCAATTATCCCATCAAGGAAATATTAGAATTAAAAAATTTATATATTGGGTATTGTAAATTTGGTGTTTCTGTAAAAGAGGGAAAATATATAAACATAAAAACTAAAATTTTTTACTAAAGGGATGCGTCATCGATATTCTGTCCATTTTGACCTTTCAATAAGATGGCAGCTGGGAGGTATGAATGTCATCGTATAAAGTGAAATCATATTTTTGTAGAAAATGATTCAAGAGTGGGAGGGTTAAAAAAATGCCCACACTCTTTCAAGACTCGTTCGGAAATGCTCAATGACATTTAAAGGTTAAGTCCGAGTGTTGTGCATAATCTATAAAACTGCTCATCGTTATATTAAGTATTATATATTGGTGTTATGTATTTTGGAATATTTAGTAAAAACTTCAACATGTAATTATATTTCTTAATATTAAATTATTTTCTTACAGATTTATTTGGTCTTTTCCCCCCACAAAATTCCAATAAAACATAGTTTAAGTTTCCAAAAGTAAAAAAAAAAAAATCACATTTTTTTTTTAAAATTAATGTTTTATTAAATTTCGATATTTATTAAAAGTTCAACTTGAACAATTTTGTTTTCCTTAAATTTTTTTAAAAAATCCTTGTCTAAAACTAATTTTAATAACATTCAAATCAAAATATTTAATGCATTAAAAAAGCCACAAAGAAGGGTGACTAAAGCGAAAAATAAAAGTATATGTTATTCATATGTAAAAAATGTATCTAGAGATAAAATTACACAATTATATTAACATAAAGCATTTTCATCTGAAATTTATGACAAACGTCTTATTTTAGCATTACGTGCTATAATTAACTTATTTAAATGATATTCTTATAAAATATATGTATTTATTTTATGTCGTATAATATTTATGGTACATAAAATGCACATAAACGACATAGAAATATGAAATTTTCGTTGTAAAATGCTTTTAAGGTATCCGACTATGCTTGGAAGCATGATTTTGAAAATGCGTATAAATGAATAAATTTTTTGATATATAGTGTTACCTGAATTACAATAAACATATAAAATTGTCTTAATTACAGTAAAAAATTACTTAAAAGAAATTTTTTGGCGAAAAATGAAAAAAGAATAACATATTTTCAAAACATTTTCCTTTTATGGAAAAAGCTTTTATTATAATAATATTTCTCTCTCTTATGTATAAATAAGTCTTCTCTAACAAGTCTGAACAAGGATTTTGAAAAAATTCGTATTATTTTCAGAGTTACAATCAATTGAAATAATAAATTTTTTTTTCAAATATTTTTCAATTCTGATGTTTTAAAATAGGAATAAATCCACTTCTAAAATATATATATTTCAACGATATATTTTTTTATGTAATACTGTAAAAATGCTAAAGGTATGCGAAAATGTAAAAATGAACAATTTCAAATAAAATACAATTTATTTATTTTTGTTTTATTGAAGAGGACAATCTTTTAATTTTACAAAACATATACTATTTTGTTCCTTCGTTACACAGAGGCCAAATTACACAATAAACTACATAAAGTTAGAAAAACCGGAAGTACGAAATTGTTCGAAATCTACTTGGTGAGAATGATAACTCAAAATATTATAAATGTATTTCTACGAAACTTTGAAAACCCGATATTTATATTATTTTCTAAAGAATGGTACTAAAATAATTTTTACTGTATAAATATTTTTGGTGTAATACCCTGTTGTTTCAATAACAGTCTCTCATAAATGTATCACATTTTTTATAATAGTTATTCAATCGATTCTAACAATTTTATATTTTAATGAACCTTTAAAATTTTAGTACATTCCCTAGATAAAAGCGCGCAGTTTATTTTAGTAATACTTTTATTGATATAAGTTTTATTACTTTTTTCTTTAAGTGTTTTAAAAAATTTTAAAAAATTGACAACATTTCACTTATAATTATGACTTTTGTAAAATTAAGGTAATTTATTTTAAATATTGCTATATATATATATATATATATATATATATATATATATATATATATATGTATGTATGTATGTATGTAGTTAAATATGAAGGGGTGTTAACTTTGTCTCGAGGTTTGGAAATAGAAACAATTTTCAAATATAATTCTTTGAAATTAAAATTAAATAATTTGAATCTTTTAAACATTATTTATAAGGAAATGAGGTTTAAAAAACGCAAAATGTTTAAAATATAATCATAATTTGAAAACTTATAAATATATGAATTAAATTAATATTTCTTACAGAAATGTTTATTAAGTTTTACCTTGCGCATGATATTTTCTAAAATAGTATCTCTCTAATTACAAGCAATAAATTGATTTGTAAAGTTAAATGTATTCTTATTTCACTTTAGCTCTTTTTATATAAATAAAATAATAAATTATATTTCTTAGAAAAAAAATTCATTAAATTTTTTTTTAAATTTCAATATTTTTCAAAATCTTTTGTAATAAAAAAGATATATAATACTAAAATTAGGTATGGTTTAAAGACATTTAAAATACATTTTAAAATTCTACAAAGTTTTATGCATCAAAGGCTATTATTTTAGAAAATAGCATGCGCAGCGTAAAAATTACTTAATATTTATTACCGAAATGTTTCTTACTTTCACATGCTTATAATTTTTAAAACTATTGTTGTATTTTAAAATTTTTGTATTTTTGTTTGAAACCTCATTCCTTTATAAATAAAATGTGTAAAAGATTCGAATTATTTAATTTTAATTTCAAAGAATTATATCTATTTGATAGTTGTCCATATTTTCAGCCCTCCATACAAAATTAACACCCCTTAATATTGATTGATATTGGTCCCTAAAAAGTATTTGTAGTATTTTAGCACATTATTTTTTTAAAAAGTACTTGGAACGTGTTCGCGCAGATATAGTAAATGATGTAGGTGGAATATCTTTATAGTTATAGATTTCTTGGAACATTTTTTGACGTATGTAGTATTTCAGGAGAATTTTCTCAAAAAATATTCCGGTAATTTGTTTAATACAATAAATATAGTTGTAATTTAAGTTAGGAGAACAATCCTTTCATATGCATCACTTTTTGTATATCAATTTTAGTCTGATATCTTACATTTGAAACATTACGCTGCCTAAAATATTAATTATCATTAAATTGGTGACAGAAACTAATATATACTTTTTTAAAAAAAGAATTATTTAATTAATTAGAGGAATAATCACAGAGAGATAATTTTTTTTTTTTAATATTAGTAAGGAGTAACTTGTTCTTAAATTTGAAAAAGAAAAGTTCCGGGTTTTTACTTCCTGGAAACTATTTCCACCTAGTTTACACATCTGAAATGTCAACATTTTTCTTCTACGAGTGAGTGTTTTTTTTTCCCTACCAACTTCAATCATAATAAAATTTAGAAGAAACATGAAAGAACCTTGATTTTTTCTTTTGACGTAACAGTGAAAGAAAATTGCTAAGGTTTCCTTTTAATTAATTTAGCCATTAAAAAAGAGGGAGCGAGAGAAAACTTCTGTCCTGTTTTCGTGTATAAAATGACATTTGTGTACATACGAGCACATGCACTCTCTTATCGAGAGAGAATCAGTAATTTTATCCAACTTTCTACTTGAAAAGCAAAGTACCATTAATTTCTCACGCTTTTCCCCCGTTTTATTTCCGAGTAAGGTGGAAATTGAGAACAGGGGTTCTTTGGAAACTCGTTGCAATGCCGTAAAAGAAGCAACTGTTGTTTGCGAGCTCAACAAAGTGCCTCAAGTAGCTCTCGAGTGGTTCTTCAACAGCTTTGGGTGATTCATTTCCTAGGTTAATGTTACCTCTTCCTTCTGACTGTTTTGTTTTCCTTTTATCTCTGACCTTTTGATCAAAATTCTATTGTTCGCAAATTACTTGAAGCTTTTTTTTTAAAAAAATTAAATAAATGAAACCATTTGACCTTTTAAGCAAAACTTTTTGAGAGAGCAATAAAATTAATCAGACTTAATTTGATTTGTATTAAAAGAAATCATTTTCAAACCATTATTGGAGATTTACGTATCTGTGATTTGCGAAATTAAATAGCACTAAAAGATTTAATTCTTTGAGCTAAAAAGGCGAAAATAGACAGAGACTCACTAGAATGAGTATTTGATTTTGTGTATGCATGGTATCCCAAAAGTAGTACCAAAACTCAGCACAGGCAGATTCAATTCCGATTTAAGCTCATTTCGTGCCCTGGGCGCAGATAATGTACAGGCCCCCTTGGCACTGTGGATCAAAATTTATATCAGAAAATATGGTTAAGTCCAGCTTATCCGGGTCTCGGGCTCCTAGGTGCCCTCCCCAAGCACCCAATGAATAAACCGGCACTGGTTAAATTACTTGTTGGAAGTACATAAAAAATGCCCAAAGAGCTGTTCCTGTACTATCCATAGTTTACGAGAAAAACAAAGTATACCGGTGCAAGAAAAAAACCCGTATTGAACACATCAACAGTAGTATTTACAAATATTTATAAAGGCAGATGTTCTAAGAGAGTTCGCTCTGCATATCGAGGTAGGCTTGAAAGCGCCGAAGAATGGATGAGAGCACCGTGTCCACCATAGTACAAGCAGCATGCTGACGAACAACTTCCAATTGTGTAGTCACCACGTCTCTATACACCAATTCCTTGAGATTTCCCATAGGAAAAAAAAATCCAACAGTGTGAGTTCTGGTGATCGTGGAGGCCAAGGAACCGGACCCCCACTTCCGATCCAGCAGGAGGAGGATGCCATATTTAGTCACTCACTTAAAGGAGCACAGAAATGCGCTGGAGTTCTATCATGCATCATCATTTATCGCATCTTTCCCGTAAACTATGGATCGTACAGGTACAGTTCTCTGGGCATTTTTTATGCATTCCCAACAAGGAACCTAGCTGTGTAGAGTTTGGGATCTATGTTGAGAACATCCTGTTTTTGTATATGCCCATGCGTATATGTTAAAAGCATTCAAGTGCACACACACATATATATACTCGTATATATATAATAATTTTCAACTGTCGTACATAGAGAATTGAAAATGAAAAAAGCGCGAGAAACCTTACTCCATAAAGCTGAAAAACTATAACCCTCATATATTCGAACAATGTTCATGTTAAGAAAATATCACCTTTGTTTAACTTTCTTAACTTCCAAATCACACCACGTGAGGACTTCAAGACCAACTTGTGTTTTAAATTGGTTTTTCCCCTTTTTCCACACGATAAATCGTAGAATAAAAAAATGAATATTATTTAATTCATACACTGTTATCCAAGAGGTTTTTAAACCAACCTCACAATCGCGATCCAGTTTTTATTAAAAAAAAATGGGATTTGAACCTATCATTCTGCCATCTATCTGTTGTCCCAAATTAAGTATATAAAAATGTAAATAACAACAAAAAACATACATCTCCCTTTTTTTTTCTTTTTTTCTTTTTTTTTCGTTTTTTCGCTAAAAGTTTCAGACAAAAAATTGTTGAAACGGTTTTATTTACAGCTTGAATGTTCTAATTCATATATTGTGTGCGCGTTCGTGCATAACTTATGAAATATGATACGCAATTTATTTTTAAAAATCCTCGTAAAATTATTCTCCTTTGCAAATATAAAATCCTGAGAAATACAATAAGCTTATAAATCATTATTGGTGCCATTTTCTAAAATAGAAACTGCATTATAAAACGATTTATTCCTTTGTAGAACTCCCTTTATTGAGTTCGTACCAGGTATATACGAAAGAGTTTATTAAATTTTTCTGACACTAAAGAAGTTCTACACCTTAACTCTATTTCGTTTTGTACAACATAAAAAACATTACGAAAGTATATATTTCCGCTGTATTTCACACTCATTATATCAACTTAACTACATCAATAAAAATTTTTAGATATCAATAATTTATGTAAGTAATTTATGTGTGTGTGTTTTTTTTTTTTTTTTAATCTTTAGAAAAATGAAAAGCATTATTCCCCATTTTGCTTTTTCTCTCTGATATTCAGGAAGTCGAATCGTGGATTCGAGTTTTGGAGTCACAACAGAACAGCACATTTCATTGCGGTGATGCGTGTTAAATTTATCGAGGCTTGAAGTTCTCGCGTCAGCGTGGTTTAGGAAGTTTGGAGATCTGGTCAATCTCCAAACTTCCCCACCACGCTGACGTGAGAACTTCGAGCCTCGATAAATTTAACGCCATTAACGATAAATTTAACGTTTAATCATTGATGAAAATTACGAATTCTATTGCAATGAGCTCTTGTCATGCTTCTGAATGTGAAGTAAGTAAAATATATTCAGTATCATCTTCTCGTAATGAAAAAAAAAAAAAAAAAATACAAAAATAATAGAAAGAATATCATGGATATTTATAGTCTGAATTTCTTTCAATAATTTACAAATATATCCCACATTTTACTTTTAAACCAATATTTTATGCACATATTTATTTTTTTTCAAAGATAGTATTTAGCTCTAAAGTTTTGATTAAATCGTAGGAGAGAATATTTATTTTTATATAAGAGTAATGACAAAATTAAATTTAATTTTCTGAGAAATTAATTGCTAGATGAACTGAAAAATGAAATCATGATTTTTAAATATTATAGATAAGTTTTTTTTTAAAGCACAATTGAATTTTGATATTTTAGTTAACATTAAGGATTGAGGCAATAATGATTAGCTTTCAAGACAATTAATAATTAGCTTTCACAAAAAGGTTAATTTTTCTATAATATCAAACTTCTAACGAGATATGGGGACATTAAATCTTCGAAAACCATTTTAGGGCGTCACTTACAAGTTTAATATGCTTAATATTTCAGTTGAGTGAAAATGATTAGAGGCGAATTATGATAACGGTTCGTACTTTTATTTATTTATTTTTGTCATTTAATTATGGAACTTATTAGCTCTGTTATTTTGCCCAGATAGGATGTGATTGGCCAACCTATCTGATTTTACATCTTATGGAAGAGAAAACATAAGAAAGAAAATTTTATATTGTTAAAAAAAATTGTTATGAGCAATTATTTATTTATTTTTTATTCTAAAGATAATTATGTTTGAAATTTAACTAAAATCTGGAAAAAAACCCTTTAATAAAGCATTTTTGAATTCGTCTAAATTAAAATTCAGGTTTTCGTTTCGAATAAGTTTCAAGTTCTCCCTCTCCTGACAATAATTACAGTTTCTCATTAAAGAAAATCAGTTTCCTTACTGAACGTTTGAACCAGTATTAACAAAGAATCTTGTAATTCTTAAGATTGTTTTCGCCTAATGTGAAATAGGCTCCCAAATTTGAAATATTTCTTCAAATTAAAAGAACTGAAACAGTAATAATATATTCTGGCTTCATTATCCAACACAAATTTTTTTTGTTTGAGTTGATCCGTTTTTTTCTGATATAAAATGTGTTTCGTATTTTTTCTCCAGTACCTTAATACTAAATGAGTTACATCAGGAATGTCAAATTTGGGGCCCACAATGAACATTTTTGCGGCCCCGCCAATATATCGGTACACAAAAATATATAATGAAATAAAAAATAAAAAATTCTCTCGAAATAGGAAAAGTAGCAGCAAAGAAGAGATATCAAGTGTCAGGACGTCAGCATTAAAAAAAAAATTTTTTTTTTTTTTGTTCTTTTATGTATGTTTATTACAATGTATGATTCGAAATAAACCTACGTTTCTATGAATATTGACTTTTTTTTTGCGGCGCACCTAAAGTTAAACCTTGTTTGTTTGGCTCAAATTAGCCTTTGAGTTTGACACCCTTGCTTTACATGCTAAAATAAAAAACTAGTTATTTATGAAAATTTTGAGATTTGAACAACGTTACATTTTAAGCAGATGAACGAATCATAATGTTGAACATTTCAGTTAAAATTGAAAAAAAAAATTTTTTTTCCTGTCTGAAAATGTTCTTTGCGTTTAGTTCAGGCTCTTGTACATTTAACAAATATAGCCTTTAACATGGACAACTGATGAAGGTGATTTTTGAGACGATATCTCATTCTTCATACTTCGACACAACTTCAGTTAGAATTTGAGGCGTGGTTGAATTACATTTATATTACTTTCTATTATTCCACATGAGAGAGAGAGAGAGAGAGAGACAATTACTTTAGCTGTAATCGTGACTTAAGTTCACAAGTGTCATAAACAATTAAACTTTGTTTTGAGTGAATTTTTTAAGTCACTTGACTAGACGAAGTTAATTTAAAAAAGACAGTTTTATCTAATTATTCATCATCATCGTATCTGGCAAGACATCCCTTCATGATCCAGTGCCTTCCTTTGAAGATTTCTCCATAATGACCTCTTGTTTACTTTTGTTCTCCAAGTTTTCTCGTTTATAATCCCAAAGTCTGATTCCACTGAGTTTGTCCATCTCAGCCTTGGCCTTCCCACTTCCGAATCCGAAAGCCATAGAAATGCATTACCTTTTTGACTACATTATCATCTGGGATTCAAATTATATGGGCCATCCAATTCTTTCTATTTATTTTTATGTATTGAATGATGTCAGGTTGTTTATAAATTCTATATAATTCAAAATTTTATCTTTTTCTCCGGCTATCGTTTTCGTTTATACCTCCTAGTAAACTTCGAAGTATTTTTCTCTCAAAAGATGCCATTCGATTTGATATTGTCCAAGTCTCAGGTGCATATGTCAGAACTGGTCAAATAAGAGTTTTGTAAATTAAAAATTTTGTGTTTCTTGAAAGAAATTTTGATTTTAAAAACCTCCTCAGTCCATAAAAAGACTTATTTGCCAGGTATAATCGGTTATGTAATTATTAAACTATAAGTAAAAGTATTTAATTAACAACAAATACAATGGGCTCAATTCATGTGACTTCATAGATTAGTCACATGATAGTGAAAGCCACGTCACTTTAGCCAATCAATTTTAAAACTCATGTGACGTCATATTCACACGATAAAAACTATCTTGTGTTTTTAGCTAATCAGTTCACGCGCTCCGGTGTTGCCAAGTTTTGCTCTTTGCAGAAACTTTCTCTTAAAAAGTACATTGTATATAAAATGCATTTTATTTAAAAGTATAACCATAAAATACGATTTTATTATTTTTTTTAAATTTTAAAAAATCTTTTTGAAGAATTTTTTTTTCCTAACATTTAAACATCTTTACCCAAATATGAAATTTGAAATTTTATTTGAGTTTTACAAATAGAACAACAAGTACAATTAGTTTAATGTTTATTTTGAATTCAATGGAAAATACTTGCTTGTTTTTATCATGTGACATCATGAATTGAGCCCATTACAGTACGCAAAAGCTAGTTTCCAAAATCTAGTCCACGTAGGTTTATTGGAAAACCTTTTTTTCCCCATTTTTGTCAAAATTTGTTTTTGTATTAATTTTCTCCGATGTAAATTTAATAAAGTTTAAATTGGACCCATAATAAACCATGAAAAGTATTTGGATGCACTATACCTTTACATAAACAATAATCAAGACAGTAAACAGTTAAAAGAAAGTCAGTCACACTTTGATATACTTTCAAAATGTAGCAGCTCCTAATTGCCTTAAACGCCTACGAATGTCGCGCTGCTTCTTGATTAACGGGAGATTGTTTCCAACGTGCCATATAAAAGCATGCGACGTATTTTGTTTGGTCTTGCAAAAATGTTCTTCGTCCGACTGGGATACGAGCCACAAATAACTTGAGTTGTCTGAGAATTTATCTTCTCCGATTTAGTCCGTTGGCAGTTGATCAACATAGACTTCCGTGCACGACCTTGTTTGCTTTTTTCACTGAAACCGTAGCGTAACTTTTCAGAATTAAAAAGAAGGAGCAGAAGTTCTTGAAAAGATGTTCACCTTTTCTTCTAAGAGAAGAATTTGTTTTTACGATTTAATGAAATAAAGAAACAAAGGATAATTATGCAGGAACGAAGCAATGTGCAATATTCGCAGACGACAATTTTTAAAAACGTTTCGCTGAAGAATTGTTCTTTTTTAAAATTCTTGTAATTAACGGCGGGACATTTAGCACTTAAGAATTTCATTCTATTTTTCGCTGCTTTATCTCAGGATTGTTTTTGCATTCTATGAAGTGCTAATGTAGTTATAAGTATTTAAAGAAAAGATAAAAATATAGTTAATGGATAGATGAAATCCAGGATATATTTAAACCCTTTTTAATAAAAATGGCTGTAACGTTTTTTACCACTTAAGAGGATTTTATTTTTGGTTATGTATAGTTGTCCGATCACTTTTAGAATAAAGTAGTTAAAATACCTTTCCAAGCGAATTAGTCGTATATTTTTTCATAAATCATTTGGTAGTGATAATTCTATGATTAAAATGAAATTTTTGAATGAAAATCATTTGCTATTATTGTTTGACTGTTTCTGTAACTGATTTTCAAAATAGAATTCGTGAAAAGTAATAATTCTACATTCTAAACTTTTGTCTTGAAGTCTGTAAGTATGGTTGTCTGATCTACATCTTGTTGAAGTAGAAATTGTATAAAGTTGATGTGACTTTTATTAGTAAATAAGTTTATTAAATGTTAAGAATAATAATTTATATTCCTTGTAAGGAAATTGACACTCTACTAAAGTGGAAATCGAAAGAAATTCATCTTGAGAAAATACGTTTGGTTCGAACGAAATATGCAGCAACGGAAAAAGTAACAAGCATTGATTTTGGTAAAAAATCGCTAAAAGCATGTGGATTCGGATTAATGGAAACATAATATTCTCCAAAAAAGAATTGGATGCTTAAAACATTTATTTCCGATTCCCATTTTTAAAAAATTCATATAAGACATCAAAACTGTTCATTGCAAAGTACACTTAGAATTTGTGCACAATTGTTTTTAAAACTATATAATTTACAAAATAAGAGTATTGAATTTTCAATAGGTTTAAGTTATCTGGCTTTAGAATGAATTTTTTTAGGCTTCTCAGTTGATTTAAAGCGTTCACTTTATGCAGGTGAACTGAGTGAAAAATTTAAGAAATGCTTAGATTTTTTAAAAAAAAAAAACACCGTAAATTTCAGAAATTGTTATATTTAAAGCTCTAATTGTAATTCTGAAATCAATTATGATAAATTTTTTGACAGACTACGGAATATATTTTCTAATTTATTCGAATGCTCATAACTTGACTTTGCTTTCTGTTGATTCAAACAAATTACACAAATAAAGCATTCGTATTTAAATCAATGTATAATTATATTTTGGTGATTTTTATCTCTCCCATCATCAAGAAAATGAAATTTCAGAGCCCACCCCAAAAAAATCGATGCTAAAAATCATTACTTACAAATATAAACAAAACAAAATTAAATTTCAAAACATACTCAAAGTATGTCTTTTTAACTTATTATAAATTCAATAACTGAATTTTAAGTGCCTAGAATAATTTAAATTTATAAGGTAACAAAAAGGAAAAACCAACTTTGAAATATTTAAGATATTCAATTTTTTCAGATTATTCATTATTAATCGTTTCTTTAATTTGTTTTCCAGCATCGGGAGAACGAGATATTTATTTTTACATAACTCAAAAATCATTCCTTTAAGCAAAATTAAGAGGTAAGAGTAATAACGAAAAATTCCCAAGCCTTAAAAAAAAATCAAAATATCTATTCAATACATATTTTCGATAGAGTAATAAATGTAATCATTTTAACTGTAATGAAACTTTTCGAAATCAAAAATTACCTTGTAGAGGAAAAGGGATGTAGCATTCACAATCATTATCTCGTATTAAATTTTCTTTTCTTTCTTATTATTAATAAAGAATTGGCAAATCGTTAAAAGATGAATGAACCGAAGCGATGGAAATTCTTTGTTACATAAAGAAAGGAAAAGAAATTATTTACTTTGAATATTTCAAAGATGTATGGTAAGAATAAGTTATCTTATCTATTCAAGAATAATAAAAATAGTACTTTATCTCTCCTATTTTGTTTTGAATGTAATTTTTTCTGAAGTGTGACGTGTTACGTTCGAAATAAGATTTACCAACTTATGATAAATATATATTTTTTTCCAAGTGATAAAAATACCTGAGACTTTTAGCATCACTTTCTTTTTACTTTGCAAAGAGTTAAAAAATTTTTATGCATTTTTTTACCTGAAAATAAATAAAAACAGCAACCAGAGAATTATGATAAACAAAGCTGTATGTTGTAAATTAAAAAAAAATAATTCTTTAATAATTAATGTTTTTAATCATAAATAGATGTTAGTGACATTTTATAAAGTGTTTTATGATTTTTAATGTTTGTCATATAAAATAAATACATATTTGACATACGTATATATCTAAAATTCAATTAAACCTGTTAAAAGATTGGAAATTATCTTCCACAAATATAAAAATACCCAACTAAATATTTTTACATTAATATTGAGCCTTCGTCACAAATTTTTATTTTTTAAAAAGCTTTCCTTTGAAAATACGTGAATTTTTTTTAAAAAAAACTGTTAATAATAGTGATATCTGAGCCAGGTAAAATAATACCAAGTTTTGTTTGTCTTTCTTTTTTTTTAAATTATATTTAACTTAGCAGGTATTCAGGTATAGCAGGTAAGTAGGATTAATCAGATATTTGACTTAAGGTATCCGACTACGTTCGGCATCGTGATTTTAAAAAAGCGCATAAATGGATAATTTTCATGATATGTGATGTCACTCAGATTAGAACACATGTATAAAATTGTTTTAAGGACATTTTGACAAAAGAAATTTTTTAAATACAATATTTCGACAAAAAATGAACTTAGAATAACCTTTTTTCAAAATATTCTCCTTTTGTGAAAAATGCTTCCATTATAATAATATTTTGCCTGTATACAGCTCAGACCACTGTGCAGAGGCTCAACTATGATTTTTGAAAAATTTACATCATTTTCAGAGTTACAACCCATTGAAATAATTATCGGCGTTTTTTTTAAATTTTCTCCCCTCTGTTATCGTAAAACATGGATAAACCCACTTCTAAGTTATATATTTCAAAAATTCTAGTTGAGCCTCTGTAGAGAGGTCTGAGCTATATACAGGCAAAATATTATTATATTAGAAGCATTTTTCACAAAAGGAGAATATTTTGAAAATGGGTCACTCTATGTTCATTTTTTGTCAAAATATTGTACTTAAATAATTTTTTATCGTAATAATATTCTTAAAACAATTTTACATACATTGTCTAATCTAAGTGACATTAAATATCATAAATATTATTCATTTATACGCTTTTGCAAAATCACGGTTCCGAACGTAGTCGGATACCTTAAAACAGAAGTCAAATACTTTTCTCCAGAATTCATATAGTTGAATTATTTGTTTCATTTTAGAATATATTCATATATATTTAGCATATTTATCCAAATAAAGTTTTCTAAAAATATTTGAAATACGTTTTAACCCGTTAATTATCTATTTGTATCGATAACGACGTCCTTGACATTTCCTACGAGACTAAATGCAATATTTACTTTCTAAACAATAACCAACAAAAATTTGCTTCGTGTTATGTGATAATAACGTTATTTTGGGGTACAATGACTTGTTACAATTGTAATTACCTTATGTCTGTAATCCATAACAAACAAAACAAAAAAAAAAAGAAAAGAAAAAAAAAAGAATCAGATTAGATAAATATTGAATGAGCTCTATTCAAATTCACTATTTCCTTTTTATCTTTACTTGTTGTTCACTATTCTCTTACACCTTTTGCAATACAGTGTGAAAGCATGCTTTAGAGTGATTGAATCATTATTAACAAAAAAAAAATTTTTATACCAAATTTTTGTGAATGTGCGTGAGTAAACAGAAAAAAATATGTTCGATAACAGATCAAATGACTTCAATGCATTCAAAATATTATCTAATAACAATAATGGTTGTTTAATAATCCTCTTCTTATCATTAAGTAAATAAAAATCCACTCCGTTCTTAAATTAAATTGTGATACTTGGAGAGCTACAATACTTTGACTGGTTTGAGATCAAATGTCAATATTTCTGTGACTAATTTTGTTAAATCCATTACACAAAACAATAAAAAACATATAAATATGTAACCGATACACTATTCTGAACACATACCATTGGCTTTTCGCAGTTAATAAAGTTAATAGAAGATCAAGTTACAAATGTTAAGCCGCAAAAGTTAATGTCAAGCCAACAAACCAACCCAAATACCTAAACGTTCTTATTTTTAGTACGGTACGTCTGATAGAATACTTCGTCCACCCTTCCCATAATACTTCCGCTTCATGTTTTCAAATCATTTCATAACTTTTCTCACCCTGGCATCTGATCAACTTACAAGCTCCAGAAGTGTCAATTGACCTTCCACGAGAAAAGACTGCACATCATGGATTCGCTGCGAACCATGCCAATGTGCCAAAATATTCTAACATACTAGTACGTCTCATGGATGTTTCCTGCTTCAACCTCTACGATTAACTACAGATCAAGATCAATAATCAGAGTCATCGTTATTTCAATCACTGACTTCTATTTTAAGTACAGAAACCTGTCACACATCATCTTATCATATTTCTAACGTGGTTCTCAAACGTTTAAATCTCAAATGTGTCATGTCGATTCGGACTAGGTCAAAGCTGTTCCAACCGTACTACTTGGATTGTCAACTACCATAAAGGTTCTGTAAAGAAGTTATGCCGCCCTAGTACAACTACTTAACGGAACAAACCTCATACCTAGCAAATATTCAGCATTTACTAAAGTTTCAACTGATGCTGCCATCTATAATGGACGACTACACTATCTAATGTACAGAGTGATAATACATTTCATTCCTGACCTAAAATTTTTCATTATCACCATCTTCATCCTAAACATTTGAAAGTTGGATGTGGAAATTGTGCCCGGATCATCACTGTCTGAAACGTATTTGTATCTACATTAACATGTGATTATGCTAAAATAAACTAATACTTTAAAATCAAAAATTTGTTTGCAGATATATATATATATATACATACAAGTTTTGAATATTATATTATTACAAATCTTCAATGTATGAATTCATGCCAAGTGTTATTTTAGAACTGTCATCTGCCTTGTGCAATAAGATTGAGTGTTTGTTAACGTCTCACTATAAAGCAAAATGAGGGTCGTTGGCGACAGACCTGATTTTTTGGAGCCATTGTCAACTGACAAAAACGACATCTCAGCTGGCACACACTTTCCGTACTTCAACACCACGCCGAAGGTAGGCCTTTGAGCCTCGACAGATTCAACGATCAACCCCTTTACATGGCGAGTCTTCAGTCGCACTGGGGCTCGAACTCATGACACGCCGGTCGCAAGTGAGTGAGTGAGTATAGGGTTTTACGGCGCAAGAGCCAATTTAGGCTAAGCTGCGCCAAACAACTTTAGATATTTTAAAAGTATAAAATTGTCAAGTGTATTTTAAAAAATATTTTTAATAATAAAATATCGAATCTTAAATTGTGCATAAAAGTCAATTTTTTTAAAAAGTAAAACTAAATTGATTTTGGTGGGGATTTCCCCCACCAAGTCCACAAAGTATGACTGAAAAAGTCATTTCCGATTTCGGGTCGGTTTTAATACATGATAGTTCTGTTCTTCCTCTTCAAACATGTCCTCTTCATCTGATGTATTCCTTAAAGGAGTACTTTTTTTCGGTTTATATGGTGTCATCTTTATTTCAATTGCATTAGATATTTCAGGAGGACGCTTTTTTTATTAGATTTTAAAGGTCGTTTTCTAGCTGCTAAATTTTGGGCTGCAATGGCTGCTACTTGAATAGGTATATTAGATTTGGTAAATTGAACACGAGGAGTACTTGTTTCAGTATATTTAACTGGAAGATTCTTTCTGGATTTTTTAACTATTGCTTGATCTGCTAAGTATATGGTACCATTTGTATTAAACCTAGGAATAGGGGACTGAGATTCTGATATTGTAGAAGTAGAAGGTAATAGGTGTGCTTGAGTTGAAGAAGACGATGCAGAAACTGTAGGAATAGGTGTAGTTTTATTTTGTTTCGAGATGGATGAAGCTGGTTGTGAAACAATTCCAATGGTGGGCACTTTATCTTTGTGATATTTTCATTCGTCTGTGTAGAAGAGGATGTTATTGATGATTTAGCAGCCTGGGAGTATGTCTGTGATAAAGGTGGGGCTATTAACTTTCGAGCTTCTAGGTGAGTTATATTTTTATTAGTTTTAATTTCTTGTATTTGTTTTTCTGCTTTTCATTTTGGGCAAAGTTTGGAATCGGTGGAATGAGGCTATAAACAGTTAATACATTTGGGTTCTAGGGTACAATCTGTAGAAGAATGCCCTACAGATGCACACCTAGAGCATGTTAGTTGTCCCCGGCGGGAAGTTTGAGAGTGACCGAACCTCTGGCACTTAAAGCAGCGCAGAGGATTCGGTATATACGGACGTATTTTGCAATTAAGATAACCGGCTTTAATAGATGTTGGTAATTTAGGGCTATTGAAGGTCAATATTTAATGTTTTATAGGAAAGATGGTCGAATCTTTTTTTAATGTAATTCTTCTGACCTGGACAACACCCAGGTCAGAAAGCCCTTCGAGAATCTCTGCTTCTGAAGCGCACAACAGGTCTACTTCAGAAATGACACCACGACAGGAATTTAATGACTTGTGAGCAGTAGCGCACACAGGAATTTTTCAAAG
>BMAV01022262.1:532161-601992 GCA_019973955.1 Trichonephila inaurata madagascariensis | reverse complement strand
AAATTAACATTTATGAATTATCCACGCTATTGTAATTCTCTCTCTCTCGTCAGTAAAAGATAAAATATCTTCTCACTTATCTTTCTCTTATCTTTTCACACACAGCTTTAATTCTTCTGAACCCATAAATGGTAGCATCCTGGCTTCCTGGAACTTTACAATAAATATTAGTATACTCTTTCTGTATTTATAAAACTTAAATCATTGCAGATTTTATATTTCATCAATATCCCCCCTCACTCTAAAAATATTTCTATTTACTTGAGTAGTTTCATTTTTGAATGGATCTTCGAAAATTTATAGAATAGAAATGTATAAATATTGTCTATTTTTAGTGACCTATTAAAAAATTCCAGTAAACAAGGAAACGTAATTGCATCTTAAAAAGTCTGTCATTAAATTTTAGCTAAATTACGATAAAAAAAGTTTACTTTAATACATATCATTTTAACACAAGCAATCAAAATATGTAAATTTTTTAAAAAAAATCATTTAATGTGTGAAATAAATTTAAAGTAAATACTTGTCAATAAATCATGAACAATTAAAACCATCTCCTTATTTTAAGAAAATGAGATAAAGTATAAAAAAAATTGAATTTAAGACTAAGTTTTTAATGTTTAAAAAATATCTAAAAAACCCTCCCTTCATCAAATTCAGCACTGTTTTCTAAAAATTCTCGTTTATGTTCTTGTTATAAGAGATTTGATGTGTGCTGCCATTTTGAAAAAATAAAAAATAAATGCGAAATAAAAAGAAACTTAACAGAACTGAGAAAATAAACATATGATCGTTAACTTTTTTTTAACGTTAGCTGTTTAAACAATATAACTTTTACATCGTTTAAATAAATACGCTTTTCATAAATTTATTCATTTTTAAAAAAAAAGCAAAACATTTATCGTAAGCGATTTTTTTTAATGACTCTTCATAGAATGATGAACGCATTTCGATTAGCATTAGCTTTTTAAAAAAATCATTTAAAATTATTCTTGAAATTTTATTGTTGGAATTATCGTTTGCTAACATCAGGTTTGGCATCCGCAGTTGGATCACATTTCGAAGTACACAATATGAAAGTAGAAAATGAAAACATTCCAGCTTAAGGTATTGTATTACATTTATATTTATTTTTGTCGTATTTTCATTCTTTCCTTTCTGTATTATTCTAATTATTTGACAATATTTAAACTACTAAACTAAGAAATTTTATAACATTTATATTCAACTTTTCAGTTCAAATGTTAAACATTCTCAATAATCATACTTTGAGATTTTAATTTATCCTATAAAATAAAAAGAATCAAGAGTCAGTTAAGTATCCTTGTTTTTTAACAAGGAGTGTTGTTATAAATTGATTTAATTGCTAAAAGCTTCTGAGTAAAACTTAAAAAAAAATTTTTTTTTTGAAGAAACTACATGAGGAATTATAATTGACTATCAGAATTTTTTCTAGTTTTTTGTCAAGTAATTTCAGATTTTCAGCATGTTTTTGGAACACCATGATATTTGCATGACATATTTTTACTTAATTAATTCAGGTAAACAATATTTTAAAATTTAAAAAATAAATTTGAAACAGAACAATGGATGGAAATTATGTATTTTTTTTTAAAAAATAGATTATTCATATGTTTTGAATAAGCTATTAAAACTATGTTAACAAATATTTTCAGGCTTTTAAATGACCGTTTCCTGACCATCTGGTATTATTAATTTGAAAAGTTTAAAAAAGGCACATATTCTTGTTCTTTCTTATTATTTTTTTAAAATTTCTTTCCAAATTCAATTTTATTATTATTTATTAAAATCACTCTTATATAGATTTAACATGAAGATGAAAACTATAAACTTCGGGAAAGTGACGAAAACGACACCTGAACTGGTATCCCATATTTCCACACCCTGTCAACGTGCAGACTTGAGCGAGACAAATTTAAAGTGTATCACCTTCTCCCCTCCCCCTCCCCATGACAAGTCATCTGTGGCACTCGGACTCAGCCATGATTTCGTGACTACGACCACTAGACAAATGTGGCCATAGACTTCATTTTAGAAACGCCAAATTCGGGCAATGAAAACATCACATTTTAAGAACTCGTTTCATTCGTGAACGATTGTTTGGAAGGAATTGTATTTTTCTATTATTCAAATTGTATTTTCGTTATTATTCAAGTTATATTTTCATTATTATATTATTATTCGAACTGTATGTTTATTATTAATGTACTTGGTGCATTCATTTATGCAAAATTTAATTTCTATTCAATTGTTATTATTTACAATTTCTATTTTATATGTATTTTGTGTAAAATATTTAGTTTTAGTGTCATGTCTCTTACCAACGCCATCTACTGTATTTATCTTTTGCGCGATGGCAACAAGTTGTTTGCTTCGACTTGTTTGTGTAATACAACCTCTGTGGAATGCTCAGTTCCTGTACTGTGCTTCATTAGGAGAGGATATCACTGCAGGAAGCTGCTAGCATTTGTCTATATCTTTTATATTCTAAATTAAAGTTGTTAAGTTTTTAAAAGCAAGAGTCATATTTATTAGACTCGTGTGGTGGACAGCGACTTAAGATTATTAATCAACAATATAGTTCCTTTCCTATATTTTATTAAATTTTAATGATTGCTTGTTCTCTGAAATTATAAATTTTTAATTTTTAAATATATACCGTCATAAAGTTCATCTTCTATTTGCACAACAACCCTGGGTGGGGTAATGCCTTCTCAAGAACCCATTCTGATCTCCGCTTAGCAACAGTTTTAAAACTTTAAAATCGTCCCCCACACAATCAACCCATCTCAGTTTGGGGCTATTCCTAGTTCCAATAGGTTGGTAATTGAAAATTCTGAACGCCAAGGATGAGGAGTCCATACGACAGATGTGGCCCACAAACCTCAAACGACCAATCTTGATGTATATATTTAATGTGACATCTGCTTCCTTAAATAACTTACATAATTCAAATTTATGTCGTTCTCCACAAACCATTTTCATTCACAGCACCAAAGATATATCTAAGAACTTTTCTCTCAAAGATGGCCAGCTTTTCAGTCTGTGATTTAGTCAAATTTCAAGTTTCAGATCCATTGGTAAGTAAGAGTCTGACGATTGTTTTATGTAGCATAATTTTTTGTGTCTTTTAATCATTTTTGACTTTAACCATGAAGACCGCGATTAGCAGCAATAATACGTTTTTTAAAGTCATAAATGGCATGCTTCTAAAATTTATCCATGAAGTGTGAAAGACAAAAATAGTTATGATAGTTAATGACAACAGGTAAGAATCTAATATGTAATAAATAACACTTTTTTAAAAAACAGAATATGGTGAAAAATAATATGTGCCCATTAAAATATTAAAAATAATTTTTGAAAAAGAGAGGAATATATTTTGAAGAATTTATACTACCAAGGCTTATATTATATATAAATCAGAATTATTCAATATCATAAAACTACCTTTAGACTTGATTTAATACTCAATATAATAAATTTTAAACGAATTTTTTTTTCTCCTAAAATATAGTGTAAAAACAACATCCTGTGTGTTTTAATATTTTATTCAGAAATATTCTCTTCAACTTGAAAAAAATTCAGCCCAAGATGAGGAAAAAACCAAGCAATCTAAACTCAGATTCACCAATAAAGATTCCCAAAACGCCTCTTGCAGGAAAACTAAGGTCGAATAAAGCAGAAAGCAAAAGCGCGGGGAGAAAAAAAAAAGCTACAAACTTTATGAATGAAATGATGATTGCGTCATTTTACGCATCCACGTGGTTACCTGGAACGCTCCGAGCGTAGGCTATTTACCAAGATATACAATCGAGTTCCCCTCCGTTGTCTTGGAAACAGGCCAAGCAATGACGTCATGTCCGCCGCTGTGAAAGGAAAACAAAATGTCAAATCGCTACTCTGAAAGTTAACATTCGAAAAAAAGAGTTCCGAGCGGAAGGAGCTAATCGCTCGCATTCGAACATCTTCTGCGCAAAATCATTGACTTTCTCGAATTCGCGTAACGTTTTTCTTTTTCATTATTGGATCGTTAGCAAGTTGCATAGCGATTTCATTGGAGCGGTATTCGTACATTTAATGGACACCTCCGCGGCAGGAAAGTAGTTCGCGGAAGAATACTAATGGAGTGGCGCTTCACAGAACCGGCTTGAAGATGATAACTGCCGAGTGTGCAATATTTCTCGGAATTATGGAAGACTTGCGCAATATTTGCCTACCTTCGAGGCACCTTTTAGCTGCGTTATATTCAGAATGCTTTCAAACCAAAACTCATTTTAACGGACGCTCGTGTCTCGCGCGCATCATCTGCGGTTTTCGAATTGTGTGTGATTTATTACGGATTATCAATATTTTTAGAAAAACCAACAAATATTTATAGCGGACTTTAGTAATCAAGGAAACAATTTTTTAAAAATTTGTGATACAATTTATCTGCGACCTTCGATTTTTGGACTGATCAAGAATTTTTACTCCAAACGATTTTTAATCGAAGAACATTTTGGATTATAAATATTTTTTTAGTGACTCATTCAACTGTGGATTAAATAATTACGAATACGAATTCAGAAGAATTAAATATTTTCTCGGAAGTTCTTTTTTAAGGAACCGGAAGAAATCGTTTGGTCCTTTCCAGAGGAAGAAAAAGGAAGAATTCAAATTTTAAGAGAAAAAGAATTATATATTTTTACTAGAACCGGAAGAGGCGTGGTTTATGCGTCACGTGTCTTCACTCTAATCCTCGTGTGGGTTGATTTCGGGCGCCAGTCACTCGTCTCACACTTTGCCATGCCAGTTCCTCGCCGGGGAGCAAAACCGCAATAAATAATCATCAGGAACTTCTTTTCCGCCGTGATTTTTTGACCAAGTTAACCAAGTCAATTTTACTAGGGAATGCTTTGTGGTTGACAGCGGTAGTCGTTTCACAATGCATTTGCCCGCCGAGACTATCAGTACGTACGGGCTTGGACTCATGAGTAGCGGCGACTTTAGTCTGCCGTCTAAGGAAAAGTCCCTAGCCGCGGTCGGTGCAGAAGCCGGTACCGATGAATTAGTGAAGACGGGTAGCCCTTGCTTTGCGTGCACCCCTCTGCCGAGCCACTGGAGATCGAACAAGACTTTACCGGTGGCTTTTAAGGTAGTGTGTATGGGGGATGTGCCCGATGGAACTGTGGTCACTGTACGAGCGGGGAATGATGAGAACTTTTGTGGCGAATTGAGGAATTCGACAGCTACTTTTAAAAACAATGTAGCCAAATTCAACGACTTGAGATTTGTTGGACGTAGCGGAAGAGGTGAGTTGAGTTGATTTTGTTTGATGTTTAATTAATTTATTTTTTTATATGTATTAAGTATGTATTTTATATTCATAATTTTTATTCGATTTTTAAATTAATTCGCTTTAAATTAGTATTTTATGTTTATATTTTTAGCCTATTTTTAAATTCATTTAAATTCGTATTTTATATTTATATTTTTATTCGATTTCTAAATTGGATTTAAATTATTAAATTATTTTTCGATTTTTAATTCGGTTTAAATTTGATCGATTTTTAAATTACGTTTGAAAGTATTTAATTTTTTTTTTTTTTTTTGAAAAATGTTACGGTATTGTATTTGAAATTATAATTCAGTAGAATTATATATATATATATATGGAACTGTATTGAATTTATTATTTACTTGTAAATGTTGATGAAATTTTAATTTTATATGTTAAATTGTAATTCTTTTTTCCCCCTTCAAAATAAGTTAAAATGGTTTAAATTATAATGCATGACAGTTGAAATTTATTTTTGATCAATATATAATAAATATTAAATTTATTTTGTAAATATGAATTAAAAATTCTTTCATACTGACTATAGTAAAAATCTCTCTCTTTAGTTCAAAATAATCTTTTGATACGTTTAGCTGTTCAAGATTTAAAAAAAAAAGCATTTGTGGAAATAAGTTTTTAAAAAATTGTTTGTATCTTTTTTTTAATACACGTCTTTTTATTTATTTATTATTATTTTTTTTTTTGGAAATTATATTTCATTTGACATCGTATGAACTCTATTATTTATTGCATTCTACTCAGATGATGAAAGTTTCATTTTTCAAATTTAATCCTTATTTAATTGTATCATCTGAAATACGGTTGTTTGCAGCATGTCACAACTTGACATTTCTTAAAATCTCATTATATCCATTCAATTCAAAGAAAAAAGTCTTAATTTATTCCTTCTAATGAGGCATTTCACGTTTCAATTAGATTTTCCCTATCATTATATTTGCATCATTGTATAATTCAGAATCTTTTGACCCAGTTGCGTTTTGATGTTATGGATACGTGCATTTATGCGCGTGCGCAGGTGCGAAGGACAAGTCGGGAGACAACACATAGTGATGCGCTGAAGCGCGTAAACGGTTCAATACAAAACTCTCCGTTTTGATTTTTTACTGAAGTTAATTTTTATTTAACTATTTATTAATCAATAAATCTTATGAAGCTGTCAATATTATTTTTGAAAATGACACTGATTGGCAATTGCTGTTAAATTATAAAAGAATAAATGTTGTTTAAGTAAACCATCAAAAAATTCTGTTCTTAAAACACTGAATTATAAATTTATTTTAAAATTCAAGTCACATTGAACTTAATGAAAATAGAATCAAATAAATTTCAGAGCTGAATTTATAGTTTAAAATAATTGAATGTAAGTATTCACACACAAAGTGTGTGTTCAACTTATTGATAATGCTGCAGATGTTTTTCAATTTTTATTTTTTTTTATTTTTCTCAAACTCGCATGCATTGGACATAATATCAACGTATCAAAAATTTGGAAGTGAAATTGGAATGGTTTTTTTTTTAAATTGAATTTGTAATGAATTTTAATTTGTTTTAATAATTGATGTGCTGAATTGCTTTGTGGACAAATAATATGCTTAACATATTTTTTTAAAATTTAATTTATTTTTCATTTATACTTATAAAATAATTTAATTTTTAATATATTATTTTAATCACTTTGTGAGGTTTTCTATGTTATATGTTATTTAATCAATGTCAACAGTCATTTATGAAAAAATATTAGTTATTCACGTGTAATTATTACATAATCTTTAAAATCAACTAACATAAAAAAGTTAAAATTGCTTTGACGGTTCTCTAATTTAAATTATGTTTGAGGATGGCCATGTTTAGCTGTTTTGGCTGTTTTTTTTCGAAGTGTTAATTGGCTTCTACTATTTTTTAAAAAACAAGTATGCTATGTACAAAGGAATCTCTTTTGGAGTTTTTATTAAAGGAACTTGTAAACTGTCAGTATGAATGACGATTCAACCAAATGTAAATTGTCGGTTGAATTAAAAAGAATAAGCCGAACCATTAATAGAATTTTTGTTAGAAATTTAAATTAGAAGTTGTAAATTAAGAATTATTTATCTCTGTGTCAATGTTTTTTAAAGATATGAGACTATTTTTTTAAAGTGATTCATTCTGTTATGCATGCGTTTGAAGCAATTTATATTTCAGATGTAGTTCCGGGTATGAGAAGGAACTCATTGAAGTGTCAGGAGAATGATACGATTAAATGAAATACCCACCTATTATCGATGCAATGAAAAGTTTTTACTAATTTTATGTAAAAAAATATGTATGTAAATTACTTAAATTTTGAGTGAATATTATATGAAAAGTGTGCAGAGTATTATCTTCCTCTTAGTTTAAAACCATCATTAAATGGGTTGATTTTTTAAATTTGATTTTTTTTTGTGTGGCTAATTTTTAGTCATTTAAAAAATTATCTAAGTTTGAACACTCTTACGCAACTTTTTCGTAGCATAATACTTTAAAAATAAAGCATACTAAAAATCGGGAAAAAAATGATTTTGTTCAAAAAATAAATTGTTCTCATTGACAGAAATTAAGTTATCTATTATGATTATATTATTAGCGAAAATCGGATTTTGTTTTTCAGAATAATTCTCTTTTAGCTAAAAAAATTTTACAGTACTAAAAATCATTTAAGATTTTAAATTAAAAAAAAAATCATAAAAGTTGTATTCTTCAAAATAAATAAATAATTAAAAAATAAAAGGAAGAAAATTATTTTGAGGGGAAATAATACATATTTTCTATCGTTTCATGTATGCGTGAACATGGACATATTGTGACAAATTCTTTAAAAAAGGTGACTTTGAAAGTGCCAGAATTGCATAAAAATGGTGTGAAATAATTTAAAAATCGGAAAAATTGCGTTATTGGTAAACAATTTCTCATGAAAATAATAAATAACTCTACATGCAATAATACGTAATGGTGAAGAATAAGACCCAAGCTCGGAGTACTTTTTAAAACCAAAAAATGTTTTAATGCTTGTATTAAATTTTGATTTCACCCGTACGTGAAGCATCCCATTTAGTTAAACTTCTCTATTTAAATCAAACATTTTTTTTTTTCAGGCGTAAAAAATTCCAAATTTCATGTATACTTTATTAGCTTACGGATATAAAACTTTTCATGTTAAAAAAGAGAAAGTAGATAGTTATAGAACGATTCTAGTATTTAAGAATCCATTGATTAATGTTTTATGGATTACAACGTTAAGAAATAATATAAATATTAGTACATTTTTTTACCTTAAACTAAGTTATGGCGTTTGGATTTCAGTACATACGCAGCAGATATCGAATGCGGAATAGGAGAGAGAGAGAGAGAGAAAATGGACATGTATTTAATCTTAATGTATAGTATGCAAATAATAATAATAAAACAGTTGTAAAATTCGGAAATATTCTCCGAGATTTGAAAAAAAAATATAATAATAAAAACAAAATAAAAATAAGAGCATTAAAATGAATCAAAGAATGAATTAAAGAACATCAAATAAAACATCCTTTAATCACGTAAGGTTAATACTACGTTCGGAACCTTGATTTTAAAAAAGCGCATAAAGGGATAATTTTCATGATATTTAGTGTCACTTAGATTAGAATGCATGTATAAAATTGTTTTAAGGACATTTTGACAAAATAAATAAATATAATAATATTTAAATACACAATATTTTGGCAAGAAATTAACTTAGAATAATCTTTTTTCAAAATGTTTTCCTTTTATAAGAAATGCTACTAAAATAACAATATTTTGTGTGTGTGTGTGTGCTTGTATAAAGTAAAGACTTCACTAGAGAGCCTGAACTAGGATTTTTGAAAAATTCACATTATTTTCAGAGTTACCACCCATTGAAATAATTATCGGCGTTTTTTTCTTAAAATTTCTCCCCTCTGTTGTCGTTAAATATGGATAAACCCACTTCTAAGTTATATATTTCAGAAATTCTAGCTGAACCTCTGTAGAGAGGTCTGAGCTATATACAGGCAAAACATTATTATAATAGAAGCATTTTTCACAAAAGGAGAATATTTTGAAAATGGGTCATTCAATGTTCATTTTTTGTCAAAATATTGTACTTAAATAATTTCTTATTGTAAGAATGTTCTTAAAACAATTTTATAAACATTTTCTAACCTAAGTGAAACTAAATATCATAAATATTATCCATTTATACGCTTTTGCAAAATCACGGTTCCGAACGTAGTCGGAAGTATCTCAGGTTGTATGAATTAAGTATCTCAGGTTGTAATGAATTTAAGTACATATAAGTCACAAGCTTCTCAAATTTATCAAGTGACTTTTTTTTTCAAAATTAAATCCTGATTATTTGATAATCAATGGATATTGATTCTGGTTGAAATTAGTAAGCGACAAAAAATGTTGTAAATTGCAAGACATCTTTTGTTTCTTAAATCACCTTTCGGTAGAGATATTTAATCTTGAAACATAAGTTAATGTAATTTTTTAATTAACTTATTCTTTTATTCTATAAGTATGTATTTGAGTAGTAATTTAATATTTTATTTTGAAAATTAATATTATATCTTAGCGTTGACTCGAGTCGAAGAAATGAATTAAACATATCTGCAGAGTTTGAAATATGGGTAAAGTGTTCCAGTTCTAGATTAAAATACTGGAATTGGGTGAATATAATTTAAATAAAGATGAACAAGTAATAAAATTTAAAATAAAAAACTTGGATTTTGTAAAATTATAAGTCGCTTACCAATCGCTTGAATGAAAATAAATTGGTTTCCTTGTTTCAGAAGATAATTTATATTACATTTTTTTCTACATGCATCATGCATTGTCTTAAATAAGGAATATTATTTAATTTAGGAACCTTCAGAATAAGTACTCTGGGTTTTATTTTAATTTTTTTTTTGTCGGAAAATGACTTAATTTTTACATAATTTATCATGAGAGAGGAAGAAAAATGGGATACACGCTACAAAAATAAAAATGTTGAATATCGGCATTTATTACTTCTTTCAAAAATTAAATTAAGAAATAATGTGTGAACTTATTCGAAACTTCGAAAATAACATATTAAATATGATTTTTTGTGAGTTTTTTCTCATCTTTTTCGAATAGGAACTTGAAGATAACGGCTACGATAGGCATTGCGAAGCATAAAAGTATTTTGTTTGATCCACAAACTTTTTAGTAATGTGTTTTTCTCTGTATTCAAAATCAGTAATGCGTGAATTACTTTCTTCGAGACTGTTTTAAAACAACGTAGCATTTCCATTATTTTCGAATGCAATTGCGAGCAAAATAATCATAGGAAAATTTTGAAATGTAATTTTTCAGTATTTTACAAAAAATAGCATTATTTTTCCATGCTCTAATTTTAAAAACAACAAATTGAGGTTGAATTCTCTTTTTTACGTTTGATATATATGGTTTTTAAATTAAGATGTCAAGATTTATACAAAATTTTGTGATTTGAATAAGAATTAATATGATAGGCATAATATAAAATTCAAAACTTTTGCTAGCATGTAAATAAATTGCATGCATTTTTTTTCTAACTCAAAGTATAAAAAAAAGAAGAAAAAAAAAAAAAGAATTCAAAACTGAATAATTAGTATCCTTTTCCAATGATGAAATTTACACATTTTGTTTTTAATTTACGGTTTCCGAAATTTTCCCTAAATAACTGATTTTTTCTGTACACAGAAGTATTTCTGTTTATAAATAATTCTAAATATAAGAATAGTAAAAAGATTTTTTTCAAATATTTTAATTACTTTTTGGTTCGCGCAGTACACATCAATATTGTTAGAGGATGCAATTAAGCTTTAAACTATTAACAAATCGATCGGTTTTTGCTATTTTCAATTGTATAAAAATAAAATTTCTATTATCTTAGAAAAGACAATTTTTTTCAGATTTTAATTATACATCTTTTAGATGAATTATAAAATATTTCAATTGTATTGAAACAAATTCTATTTGAATAAGAATGCTTTTAACATTAATTACGTTATAGCACACATACACAATATAAATATCTTATTAAAATATAAAGATTTTAAATAACTGTTCGTTTTCCATAGCATATCTATTGGAAAGTGATAAGTAGAAAGCAATTTCATGTGATAATTTGTCTTATATATAGGCTTCTAATCTAAATCTTAAAAATTATTATTGTTATTTCAGAAAATGCTGCTACTTTAAAATTGTTCTTTATTTATTCTAAGGAACAGTATTCAAAATGGGAGCTTTTTTTTTTAACAAAAAAAGGCTATAATTATGAAAATTCGAATGATTATAAGATAAACAACCATTTAAATAGTAATGAGTCTCATAATGATATAGATAAGTTTATTAAATAAGCTATTTTTCACTTAAATAAGAAAATGGATTTTATCTTCATAGGTATACATGTATACAGGAAAACATATGCTACTTTTTGCATTCTAGTAAATATGAGCATTCTAAATTTCTATCAGAATTTAATTATAAGTTTTAGAAGAATTATTCTATTTGAAAGAAAGCTTCCAGTTTGTTGGTTTGATCTGCAACATATGCTATAACATGCGATAAATTTTTTATTCGATCTCGGGATGAATTTATAAAATTATTTCCCTTACAGACAAAATATTAAAATATTATTTCTTAATTCTTATTGTATAGCTAAAAGATCTGTATTTTTTCTCAAGAAAAAATAATATTAATTAGTTTAAGGATAATAAGTGCCTGATTTTTTTATGGGTGGAAGGACAAAAAATATGATGAAAAAGAAAGGGTTTTTTTTTAAATGTTAATACATTTTTTACATATATGAAAATTATAACAAGGCTATATTTATTGTAAAAATAATGGCAAAGTATACCGTTTTGAATAATTCCTAGACAAGAGAGAAAATTTCTGAAAAAGACTTTATAGTTTTCTATGAATTTCATAATTATGCATATTAAATTGTATTGATTTAGTAAATATTTTATAAAATATGTATATTTACGCTATCAGTAATACTGAGAAACTCCAATAATACCAAATTTTATATTTAATTAATTGCATTAATTACAAACGAAAGCTATAAAGCTAAAATTTATTGTATAATTGAGAAGTACGCATTTTTAGTGATCGATTTGATGTTTTGGATTATTGTAATGGTAAGTAAACTTTATTTCTTTAAAAACTAATTTTTTTAAAAAAAATAATATTTTGGAGGATTGTGATGATACAGTATTACATTTAAGCGGAAGTTTTATAAGTTTATCTTCTTTTTATACTATTTTTGTACATTGTTTATAAATAAATTTGTATCAAGTAGGAAAATTTAAACTTATGTAATTTATAAGTAATTTCCTTCTAAATCTTGTGTTTCTTTCTTAGTAACTGTTTGGAAACTAACATTTTGAAACTATATTTACAATAATATCTATACTTGCCTTATTTTCCCTTTTTAAGTAAAATTAAGCCAAATAGAATTATATATTTTTGGGAAGTGAAAATTGGGAAAAATTATTAAAGTTATTTTTTTATCTCTCTAAAACTTCAAAGAATAAATTGTATCTATATTTAAATATGAAATGAATTTCATAAAAGGAAAAGGGAAAAAAATTAAGTTTAAGCATCATAAATCAATGGTTTGTCTTAGAATACTTAAAACAAATTTTTGTTGTACAAAAACGTATAGCAAAGAATGTATTTTCGTGAGTAAAAAGTTTAGTCGATAAAAGCGTCAAAGGAAGACAAACAAATTTGCTATATTTTCTTAAACATATGAAGATTGAGTAAAAATTATCAGAGTAATAAAATCTTTTTTTCCCCTAATAGAAATCTTGTCATAATGCAATAAGTAAATTCTTGAAAGGAAAAAATGAATACAAATATTTTAAAGTGCCGCATTTTATTTCAAAATCATATAAAAACTTTTTCTGTGTATTTTAAAAGGTTGAGTGTAAAAACGTTTAAATAAAATTTCAATAAGAGAAGCCCATGAAAATCTATTTAAATATTATTATTATGCATATTATGAAAATAAAATGCTTTGAAATATAATTGTTTAATTGAAAGTAAAACTGATGTGATTTTTTTATTATTATTTTAACTACTGCACAACAAGTAATATTCTGTGACAATTTTTGACAAAGTTAACAAAAGACAATTTACACCAGAATTAAGTAATAAATGAAAAAAAACCCCAAGTTTTGGCATTTCCAATATAAATCTTAACTTTTTAAATTTTAATTGAAGTATATTTTCCTATCAGGGATATGTACATATTAATTTATTTGTTTTTATTAAAGAGAACGAAATTTTAATTAATTTCTTTTATTGAAATTATTAATTTTTTGAATCATGCTGGCATATTTCTTCTAATGTATCGAAATCATAGATACAATTTCTTTTGCTTCTGTGATCTTAGTTTTCGTTATATATTACTATTCATAAGCGCAACGAAAATTGGAAGGATGAGCATTGTTGAAAGATAAACAATGTATTGAAAATTTTTAGTTGAAAATAAGGTAAGAAGTTACATTAAATTTTGTTATTTTGTATAAATTATTCCTTTAACTTTCTTAAAATCTTGCAGTTTTAAAAATCAATAACTTTCTGTATTAAAATAATCGAATTAACTGACCCATTAAAAAATAAGAACTCCAAATTGAAAATTCAATTTTTGGCATTATAAAATCTCATAAAGCAGATTTTTTTAAAGAAATTAAACATATTATTAAGTATTATAAAATTATAAGATTTAAAGTCTGTAAATTTTTGGAAATAGATAAATCATTTTATAAATTCAAAAATTTAATGCAGGGAAAATAATTTGTAATTTAATCTTAAAAAAAAAAAAGGAAATGAGAAAACACTTTACACTGAAGCAAATATTGTTTTAATTATTTATGTAAAAAAAATGTGCATCTATAGATATGATTAGTTATATTTATATTGCTTTATAATATATAACTTTAAGAATTTAACGCGAATATATAACTTAAATAACTACATGTGTCTGTTGCTTTAAAACTTTTATTTCTAAGAATTTTCTTGAATCTCAATTTTTAATTTGATTGTAGGATTATTTTATATGAATTTTATGACTTTTCGTATTTATATTAGTTTGCCCGCATGTATTTCTCACAATTTACTATAAGAGTTGAGGAATCCGTCAAATCTAATTCAGAAATCAAATTCATTTAAAGAAATGATTTAAATAGTAGTTTCTATTACAGTAAAAATATTTGATATGTAGTACACATCTTAAAAAGATCATTTTGAAATTATTGTGATATCATTTTTCTATACAGTTCTATAAAATATTTTTCAAACGTTTCTTAATCCTTTTAGTTCATTTCTAGTATTTCTTTCCCTTAATTTCATGAGAATGTATTAATATTAAAATCCTAATAATAATAATAGGTAATACTAATTTTATAGATTTTTTGGTGATATTTGCGTATAGCAATGTAATAAAATCGTAATTTTTTGTTATTTAAAAAAAATTAATAATTTTTAATGGTGCATTATAATAATTTTATCAAATTTATTATAGTTCTTCATTATTTTTGCTTGTTAAATATTTGTTTATATTCTGAAACTCTTTTGTATAACAACACATGTTTATAAAAATTTCAGACAGAGCTGAGACACATTTTAGCTGGTGTTGTTTAATTATTTTGCATTAAACATATTGGTACACATTTTACATGTGTTTATAATGAAATTCAACATACTTTATTAGTGATTATTTTATAAAACAGATTATTTTATTCTTAAATTATTTTTTAAAATTTTGTAACGTTTAACATTGTTTGAATATATTCCATATACATTGATCTCTTATACAACATGCATAAAAAAGTAACTTTTCTGAAAAAAATTTGAAAATACGAAGTTTATAAGCAATGAAGAATTTATTTTTATCGCTATTTCAAAATTAATTAAATCAATTTTACTTAGTTTAGAAGAATCGGAAAAATCTAAAGCAAATGCGATTTTAGTTTCAATTTTAAATAAGATATATCACATAAATTGAGCTGTAAATTTCAATTTATGCTCAAGGCTGTTTCTAAGTATTGTCTCTGCTTTCTTCTGTTTTAGCTAAAATGGTTTATAAGTAATGAGTAATTCATTTTTGTCGTTATTTCAAAATTAATTAAATAAATTTTACTTAGGAAGAAACGGAAAAATCTAAAGCAAATACTTTTTTAGGTACAATTTTAAATAAGATATATCACATAAATTTTACTATTAATTTCAATTTATTCTCAAGGCTGTTTCTAAGTATTATCTCTCTGCTGTTTTCTATTTTAGCTAAAATGATATCCATTATTATTGAAGTATAACAGGGAAATGCGTATTTAACATTAAAGCGTTTTTCTCGAATACATTTTAAATTGTTTCACATGAAGCTTTGGGCTCAAATTTAGAATACTTTTTTCAGATAAAAAAATACTCCCAGAGTTAAAATAAATTATGTGGTTGTAAAACTTGTACACTATTATTATATTCATGATTTTTAAATTCAGGAATATTCAATATATATTTTTCTCTTCTTAAGTTAAAAATTCCTTATACAAACAAATTAAAGGACGAAACATGAAATACATCCCATACCAAAAAAATGGATTGATTCTTATAGAAATTAATATTCTATTACAAGTGTTTATCCATATTACAACAGTTAAATCAGAATATCATAGTGGATTTTTTTCTGTATCATTATCCTATAATGCTTATTTAGAGAAGATAATCGTAATATAAACGAATAAAGGATTTAAGAAAAAAGATAGATATTTTTACTATTTTTTTAAATATTGATAGCATTTTCTAAAATGGAACTATATTATTTTTTATATAATTTTAAATGAGTTTTATGCTTAATTCTTTTTATCTTTTAAATTAAAAATTATAAAGAAGAAAACCATAAAAAAGTCTTATTTTAGTGCACTATAGTTTTCAACATTCAGACACATTTTTACACTCTGATAACAGAATTCAATTTCTCAACTCTGTTACAATGAGTAAGTTTTAATTCTCATTTTTTCAAATTAATATTTTTATTATGCATTGCCTTGAAAAACAAAAAACACAATATAAATCACTAATCATGTTTATTTAATTTAAGGCATGTAAAACATTGATGTTTTGGCAAGAAAGATATAAGTAAACATGTATGTATGTCTGAATTATATTTATCAAAACAAAAACTATCTCTCCGTTTTTTTCTATAACTGTCAAAATTCTTCCGATACTATAAGAAAACGCAATAAATATATTTTGTTAAAAAAAAAAAGAACTTATATTTTATTTTAATAGTTACTTATTTTGCTTCTCCAGAGAGTATTATAGCATGATTCTATATAGAAAAACTTTGAAATGTATTAAATCTTCGTCAAAATCATGAAATTTTTTTAAAAAAATTATCAAATTAATAAGTAATTAATCAAACTGATGAGAAAAAAAAAATGAAAGTTAAATTTCAGTGTTATCTTGCCTATGTAATATTCAAACAATTTTTGAAAAACATAATTTTGATATGCTTTATTAATATTTGTTACGCCTACTATAAAGAAAAGAGACCAGAATTTAGAAACAGAGATAAGAAACAACACAACATTGAAGCTTTAACATGAAATTCTGTATTCTTTGTTTTGTAGAAAACATCGTATTTTATTACAGAGGATTAATTTCATCATTTATAGAGGATTAATTTATTTTGCTTAGTGAAACATCACCTATATTTCCCGTTTTCATACTTTTATGCCATACGAGTTTAATTCTGTATGTTAATAGATAAAAATTTGGCATTTTTATGAGGTATTTCTAAATTATACGAATTTAGTGTAATAATCCGGAAATTAAAAACAATCCAAATTAGTTTTTTTTACAGCGTTTTGCCAAACGATATAAAACAAATTGGTTTTCTTGGGCTTTTAACTTTCCATGTGCTTGGGTACCATTTCGATTAATTCTATTATTCTTTATTTTTTTATTTTATTTTAATTTAAAGATTTTACAGTAATATATTCACACACACACACATTTATAAGTTTATTATTTTATTGCTAATTTTTAATTTAGAAAGGTGCCTATATATGTTTGCTTTTATTCTTGATCTGTTCTTGTGTGTTTCCTTTTATAATTGTTACTTTAACTTTTCTTCAATCTGATTTTGCTCATATATATATATATATATATATATATATATATTACAGCTGAAGCGTGAATTCCGTTATATTTTATAGAGTAACTAGGTATTTCATGAAATAACTAGACAAGTCAATTAAAGTATGTAACATTATTGAATTCTATGGCTTAACTAGGTATTCTATGGAATAAAAAAAAACGATCACTTGATCGTTAAAGTATGAAATACGTAAAATACGGCACTCGAAAGTTCTTTGAACTGGTTCTAGTTACTTTTAGTTAATTTTGAACCCAATTCAAAGAGTCAGCACAGCAATCCTTGCTATAATAAATAATGAAAAGTAAAATAAAGGTATTTCATGAAATTTAAATTGATATTCTCTTACAATTTTATTTGAAAAAGTTTACTCAATGTTTTTATGAATGTACTCACTTTTTTTCTTCCAAGCATGTATTTTTTTGATAATATTTAACTATAACTATTTCTCTGCAACACATATTTTCTTTTCCTTTCTGTTTAACTAATGTTAGCAATATGAGCAATAATGAATTATATCATCTGCTTTTCCTTATTATTTATAAACTAATCATTCGCAATATAGAGATAAACTGTATTTTTGGGAGATTTCAGCTATTTATGATCATTTAATTTATAAAATAACTTTGAAATGGTTTATTTTTCACTTTAATGGTCTATCAGTAGTTATTTTAAGAATAACTAGTTATTTCATAAAATAACTAGGTAAAATATGAAATTTTTCATCTATTATGTACCATTACGGACTTGCTTGGTTATTTCATGAAATAACTAGTTATTTTATGAAATAACTGCATGATACTCTTTAACGGTAACATATATGTGTGTATAAAATGCAAATTAACATATACAAATAGTTATAAACAGAAGTATTACTAGTCAAAACAGAAATATTAGCCACAGATGTACAATAGCAAACTCTTGGCCTTAGGAACCAATTTGTATATAATTTTATATTTTGTTGGCTTTTTTACTGTATAACATTTATATTGAGCTCATTTGATTTCTGTTAAGTTCCGTGCTGTAATTTGTACGTACGACATGAAAAGATTATTTCTGAAATAAAATTTAATAAATAGTGTGGCAATGTGAGCTTATATGTAGCAAGAGAACGCATTTTAGCTCTTGCTCTGTTTCACATTAGATCAAGACACATTTAAATAATTAGTTACGCGTCTTTTTCTTGTTTATACCCGTTTTATAAAAGCTTAAGATATTCTAATATGGATGTTTTTCCGCAAGGGCATTCACTTTGTTTATTTGCAAGTTTGTCTTTTGTTCCCTGTATTATAACCCTGAGAATTTTAGCTGAATAGTCAAGTCACAGTTTCATAAAAGGGTTTTTGAAAGCAAGAAATTACCTTAAAACCTGTTTGTAGTTGCACGGTTGTATTCCATGAGAAATATCAAAAGGACCTAAGGAAGTTTAATAAGATTGCTGCAAAGTATTTCAAAAGGAAATTATATAATATTCCCACTTGAAAAGTAATCTGTAGCTGTTTTTATGTGGAAAACATGTGATTTCTCAATTTTTTTAAAAAAAATTTATGATAGCACCAGAATAAATATTTAATTATTCATTTAATTATTTTAATAAAGTAAATTCTAACGCCATGGAATTTTTATAAAGATGTAGTATCATCCAATATTATAATTAGATTTTCATGGGAAGAAATCATTACATTAAAATGCTTTCAAAATTATCAATATTGCTGTCTTTGCTCTTTTAACGCTTTAAATCACTTTTAGAGAGCGAATTATGTGTTGCATTCTGTAAAGAGAAATATTAAAGACTTCCTTTCTTTTCTTTTTTTAAAGTTTTTAAAACGATTTTTGTATGAATTTTTAATTTAACTTTATACGATAATGATAATATCAATAGAATTATTTAATAATAATTATGATGAGATGGAGAAAAACAATTATGTAGTGTTTTAAGTTCCTAATTTTGTCGGGAAATTGTTTCAAAGGAATTATACTTTTTTTTAATGTATACGCATTTCTACATATGTGATACGATAATTAAAAAAATAAATAAAAATAAAAATATTACATTTTTGTATTTTGCATTTTTCAGTATCTTTTGTTTTAACTTACTTTAGCAAAAAAATAAAAGTACAAATATTTGAAATTATTATTCTTACAGTTGGTAGATATCAACTTACCCAATCACAATTTGTTCTTGTAATTTCTTCAAATAAAAGAATTTTTATCGAATCTTCTAATATGCTATATAGTATATTTAAACGACACATTTTTTTTTCATTTTAAGTGAATAGTCTTGTTAGTATTATCTTCCTGCAAATATTAGTATAAAAATTAGATTACTGTTCCAGAAAATAATTTTCGAAGATCATGAAGATAGGATTATTGAAACGCATCTTGAGTGGAATTATCTCTAATTTTCCAAAGATAGCAATACATATCAGAAATAATTCAATAACACAAAAAAGCTAGCTTGGTTCATATAAGTCACTTCAATTGTTGTTGAAGGTTCTGTGCATTCAATTTAGTTCTTATAATTTTTTTTTTTGGAAAATTTTTTTTAAAAATAGGATACAGAAGCAAAATAAAATTATTTACCTTGTACTGCACATAAATAATCGATCCGATTTTTAAAAAAGAGTTTTGCACCGATTATGTGTGTACTACTGTAGTACCGACTGAACATTGCAAACTTCTAGAACAATATACGTTAATGTGTGTGTATTTATAAACAATAATATATTTTGAGGACTTAGTATTTACTACTTCATCCTTCATCATGGCAACAGCAGTCATCTCTAGCACTGCGTTATACTTTTGATGAACTCAATTGTTGTTTTTATTGTTAAAATAAACTAATTAATAAATTCGCGTGACTTTAATTATACGCTTACTAGGTGCATTTTACGCATGTGACTGCAGAACCGCAAAGTCTTTTGAATTTCGAACTAAACTCAAGCGTTTTCAACGCTTCGGTCTGTTTTAACCGCTATCACACAATTTCACCACAAAACCATTGTGGTTGACAATGTTGTTAACAAACTTAAATAAAAGGCTAAGGACCCATTTTGTCATTTTCTGTTCTCATTCAGTGTTAAACTGTTTATTTAAGCTACTGTTTTAGGTTTCGGCAATTTCTTTCAATTCTTGATGTTTTCATGCTGGTCGTTCTTTGACTTCCTTCAAGATATAATTTTTACAATAATTAGATGAATCTTATTTAAAAAGAAAATAAGATATACTATCTCCGACATGGTTTTCTTAAAAAAAAAAAAAAAAAAAAAAAAAAAAAAAAATGTGAATTACGTTGTTAAAAAAAAAATCATGTGTGTGAAATACGTAGTTTTTGTAAAGCTTATCTCTTTTTGAAACAATAAGAATTATATGAAATTTTCAGCGTTCTTTCTTGCCGTAAATCATGATTTTAGAACATTTAAAAAATTTTATAACATCTAAGTTTCTTTTAGAAAGTTAATTCATTTTCTTTTTTGTTTTGTCTAAAAAATAAAAATCACACATAAATAATAATGTTTTGCTATCATTTTAATTTTTGATTGGTGTTGATTATATCTATGTATCTTTCCAATATATGAAGGGGAAAAAAACTCTTTAAGAATTACAAATAATTTTTTCCTCTTGTTAAATTAAAGATTAGTTATATAATATTTTCAGGAGATTATTTGTCTCAATAAATATGAAACTGCATAAAATGAGCATAGGATTCGTATTATAAAAAAGGCGTTTTTAATCATTTATTTTTATCAACCATTCAAAATATCATTAAATTTCAATTTGATTTTAATGTATATCTTGTTGAATTAATTGTATTGTACAAATTTGATTGCCTTTGTATTTGCTTCTTTGTAGAACGAAGGATGTTTGATGAAGGAAGCCTTGTTAATTACCGTTACACATTCATTCTCAACTTGTATTACATACATAAATTCAAAAAATAAATCTTCGTTTTTCAAGTTCATTATTTTTTTTTTGAAAAAAAGGAGTACTATTTACGAGTACACTCAAGAAATATTTTAAAAATTTTCGAAAAATTTTTGACATTTATTTGTTGAACTAATTTATTGAAATTCATATAAATTCAAAATAAAACTTTTTAATTGATATAATTTGAACACTTATAATAAAAATTTCACTATAATTATTTTCTATGCTTATCCATTGATAAAATTTGATGTTTTTGTCCCTTGCATATTTCTTAAAATATAGGCTCTCTTTTGGGAGTAAATTCTATGAATAATTTCTCTAAAATTTATTTTATCTTTTTTTTCGTATCCATTATTTTTGATCAAATCTAGGATATTCCCATCTCCTTCTGAAAAAAAAAGTTTAATTGGTTTTATTTGCCTCTTTCAATAAATGATATTTATTTTAGTACCCTTTTTTTCTTTGATCTGGTCAAGTATAATAAGTTGAAATCAATGTGTTGCTCGTTGGGTGTGCAATTGATTTTTAATAATATTTTATAAACATATCAATCATTTCTGTTTTCTTCTCTTCTCTTTTTACCATATATTTTTGAATTCCATTATTGATCTTAACTTTAAAATGTTAAGTAATAGAAATAAATATGTGTTTCCACTGTCGTAAATGCTTAAAAGTCTTCTTTAGTTATAATTTCTTTAATTTGTTTGAATAAAATTAGTAATATGGAATCGAATTTCTTTTTCTTCACTTTTTCCGTAATAGATTTTACTTGATTTTTGTAGTCATTTCTTTTTTCCCTCTGTCTATTTCAGGAAAGAGCTTTAATCTGACAATTCATGTTGCCACGAACCCACCTCAAGTAGCAACGTACAACAAAGCAATCAAAATCACTGTCGATGGACCAAGAGAGCCAAGGACCAAAGGACGTAAGTAGTTGCATTGAATTTAATATTCGTCTGTGTTTTGCAATGAATTTTTGGTATACCATTAATGTAAATATTGTTTTTTTAAAAAAAATTTCCTCTAGTGGTTTAAATATTATTAAATTTTAAAACTCATATGTGTGAAAAATTATCATCGGCATAATATTCATAAAAAAATGAATAAAATTATTTGTAGTAAATAAGTATTGATAGAGATTAAAAATAAAATAGGTGTTCATTTAATTTTCGGAAGGTATGCTTCATAAATTCGCTTTGTTCTGCTAAAAATAAGAATTTGGGTTTGGGGACTCTTAATGTTTTGATACCTGAATTAAAACTTATCATTTTTTTAAAACGTTTCTTTAAATTTATTTTCTTGACGATTTGCATCAAATTTGTAAAAGTGTAGTATTTCAACTACAGAATTTATTTATCGGTATTTAATCCTTTTTAATAATATATTACGAAATTTTTTAGTGGCTCTTGGTTAGTTCTTTAATGAAATGACTTCTCTCATTCTGTCAATTTTTTTATACATATTAAATGAGTTTGAATTTAATTATATTATAGGAATTATATCGCATAATAATTTTGTTTATCTAGCTTAGGTTTTGATCAAATTTGATTTGCTAACAAAATCTATTAATCTGGATTTTTGTATTCGAACAGACAAGTAAACCTTTTGTTCAAAAAATATTTGAGTTAGATATAAAATATTAAATAAATTTATCAAATTCAAACCATTTTCCAAGAAAAATCAAATATTTTAAAATATTAATTGTAGATAATAATGTAGTACATTAGTTATACTTTTTTCTACATTAATAAATGAGCCCATAATGATTTTTTATATCTATTGTTCTAAGACATCTAGTAATTTTAAATTTCTAGGGACTCGTATCATATTTTCGCACTTTACACACTTTTGGGGTTGATTATTAAATCAATTTTGAACTGAAGTGTCAAGACGTCTTATATCAGTATATTGTGTCGTAGTTTTCGCGATTTTTCTCTTCTCAACTCTTCTCAGAAGTAAAGGTCGTGGTGTGCAACGTCTATTTGTGCACGCCAACGATTTTTTTTCATTGGGAACGATATACCGGAAGTGCGATAGTGTAAAACGCTCAGTACAGGTATCTTAAAAGTTCAGATTAAGAAGATCCTTTAGTTTATCCAGATGGCCAAGCGTCGAAAATTGACGGATATAACCTGCCTGGTCTTCCTGTAATTTCTCTGTTCTGTGCTTCATCCTTTTTCAGTTATGAAATTAAAAGACTACGTTTATTTAAATTTTATATGATGAATTTGTCGTAGATTTTTTAAGCAGTTTATATATATTTGCATTTTTACAGTGCAATAATCTTTCCCTATTCACGTTTTTTGTCGGCTTTATGTGGAGAAATGTAATCGTGTAATTGGCATCATATTTCGTATTGTTATTGAGTTTTTTAACACTACAAGTTGATCAGTTGATATTAATGGAAATTTCAGATATCAACAGGAAGATATTTAAATATATAAAAATATTTAAAATTAAATATTTTTAATATAAATTGTTTTTAAAATATCATAATCTTATTTCTAAAATTACGTGTTTAGGGTACAATATTAAATAACGCCTTTCTTTTAAATTGTTTTACGGTGATGAAAGGATATTAACCCTTAATATGTATTAAAGTATTAATCATTTCTTGAAAATTAGTGTTATATTTGATTTTTAAAAAGACATGTAGTTATAGTCTATGTATTTCAAGGGGGGGGGACAAATAAATTTTAATTTAATAAGGCAGGCTATTACGATATAATCGTGTTTTCCCCAAACGTTAAAAAGCGTGAAGAGAGTATTAAGCACATTTTCAAGACTGAATAATGTTCCAATTTACAAGTATATTTCGTGACATTGTGTGTAATTAGAACATTCGTTTTCTACACTGCGTCATTAAAATTTAGAAACATTCTATAAATAAGTAACTTTTCCTCTTTAAATGCAAAGTGTGTAAAACAGAATTAGTATTATGTGGTGTAGGAATATATAATATTGAGAGAACTCATTTTACTAGGGAAAAAATGTGTTAATTCGAATTAAATAAATAGTACAATAAAACGTGATTCTTTTTCGTAGAATAAACAATCAAAAAACATTTGTTTGTTTTTGTGGGAGAAATTTTGTATCTGAAGAAAAAAATGGATCTAACTTTGGTTCCTATTCATTCCAAGCAGAGCCTTAAAAGAGCAAATTTAAAAATTTGTTGATTCTCCTATTTTTTAATGTATCATAAAATGAGCAAAAATCATGCATATATATAAAGGATAGCTTTGTAAATATTATCATAAAAAGTGTTTGTGATTTCAGCTGGAAAAAAATGAAAAGCCTATTTATAAATAAATTAAAAATTTCCATTATGTGCAAATAAAAAAAAATTGCATAAATATATTTTTAAATTCATTTTCTAATATCAGTTTTTATGAGTCTACTTTAAAGACAATCGTTTAGATGTTGTCATATTCTATAGGTAACGCGATAACCTAGTGGTCATAGTCACAAACTCGTTGTCGGCTTGTCGTGAGTTCGAGTCTTGAAGTCACTGAAGGCCAGTCATGTAGAGGGACTGATGCATATTAAATCTGTCATGGCTTAAAGTCCATCCGTTGGCGTGGTGGGGAAGTTCAGAGAAGGCTGCCAGTTCAGGTGTCCTCCTCGTCACTTGACCATGGTTCGAACTTTGAGGTTTGACGCCAATAGCCCTCGCGTTGCTTTAGAATGTGATGCAAATTAAAATCAAATTAGTCATATTTTACCTTCATGACTTATGGTTAAAAATCAAATGCTGCCTTAATTATATAGAATTAGCAAAACTATTGCCAGATATAGGTTTCATATTTTTAATTCAAAAGCATTCTATTACAAAAATTATTCTTTTTATATTTATTCATATACTTTTGTCATATTGGTGTATAATTTTTATATACAATAGGATTTATGTACTATAAACACCAATACTCATCACCCTTTAATGTACTGTCTTGTTGTAACTATTGGCGTACGTGATAAACAAGAACAGAACCTCGAAGACGTCCTTCGCTCCAGTTATAAGAAAGTGCTTATGCTCCTCCAGTTTATTTACTAAGGCATTCCAACCTAGTTCTTCGAAATTTAATCTAAAATGGTTGTTTGATCAGGAAAGGAAGTTTTACTAACACTTCATAAGCATTTCTTGAAAGCCTTTCGCAGAAAAACGCTCCTGGGAAGTTTACAGTTGTTCCAAAATAAGATCCGTTTCTCTGTTCCATGAAAACTTTACAGCGAAATCATTACTTAAAAGATGGTTAATAACTTTCCGAAAGAAAGTTTTATTTGTTGATAGATAATACTACCAAAATGTAAAGTGCACTTTTAGTATTATGGTCCGAGCCTTATCTTTGATTTTTCCTGCGAATTTCCTCTACAAAAGTGTTTTTTTCTTCTTCTGATTGTTATTATATAGTTTCCAATATCCTTATTCAAATGTTGTATTTGTGACACTAAAAATGTTACAATTTCGTGATTTTTTGTAAAATTTCAAAATAACAGTATATATATATATATATATGATAGTAATTTGGCATTTTTCATTTGTTTTATTTGCTTTTTTGAACGAAATAGTAAATTTATATTAAAAAACATACAAAAAGATTATTTGTTTATTTATTTCCAAATTGGAATTGATGTGTCTTTCGAAAAGTTTAGTATTAATACAAAACATTTCGTATTGCTCCCCAGTGTAAAACAGAATAACATGAGAATCATTTTATCTATAACTTAATCTAAAAACTTTTTTTCATTTGGCTTTATAATATTAAAGTAAAAAGGCGGGAATATGCTCATTAAATCTGAGTACCGCTGAAGACCCGCCGTGTTGAGGGGAAGATGCACGTTAAATCTGTCGAGGCGCAAACCTCCTTCCTTTGGTGGTGCAGAAGTTAGGAGAAGAGGGTACCAGCTCAGGTTTCGACCTCGTCATCTGACCATGATTCAGAGTTGTGAAATCCGTCGCCAATAGCCTTGCAACTTAAACTCAGTGGCCCAACAGCCCATGAGAGCCAAGACTTAATATGCCCATCTCAGTTTTTATGACCTTGGGCACTGAGGTGCATGAGCAGATGTTCCAGTCTGGTTGTCAGTCTGACATGAAACCCCCAGTGTTTAATTCCCAAGCGAACTTGGTACTCATTTATCAACCTACTGAAGAGATGAAAGGGTGAGTCGACCTTTCCCAGCCCGGGTTTGGACCTCGGACTTGTGGCGTGGAAGCACCCCTCTCTCTCTCACGCACATGCATTAAATCTGTCGTGGCTCAAAGTCCTCCCACTGGCATGGTATGGTAGTTTGGAGAGCGGGGTTGTCAGCTTAGGTGTCATCCTCGTCACTTGACCATCTTTCAAAAAAATATTAGATTAAATAACAAATTAATAATTTTTTTTCTTTTTTGAAAATTTTTGCAAAAGGTATAACTTGTATCGGTGTATATAACATACTTCACAGAATTCACGTGCATATACTTCACGTGAATTCTGTGAATTATTTAATGATAAAATTATAGCAATTAGGTCGTTTAATTAAGTAAATTGGAAGAACTGAAAGCAATTAATCATTGCCATGCGCAGTATTGCAAAGAAAAGAGCCATGAAATCTGTACATAATAATAAGGTCATGGATCTAGATCAGACATTAGAAATGGCAACATTTTTCCTCCAATTACATAAGGCTTTGGCAGTATTTTATTAGAAGATGTGATGTATTAGCAAATACGCATTTAAATGTGTTATATAATGCCTATTTGAAACTAGTTCAAAATATTGCATCATCATGTTTGCCTTTTTCTTAAATGTATTTTTAACTGGTGGTGATGATACGTTTTATAACATATTTACCTCTTCTGAATGTATTTAGGCTCTTTCTCTTACCAACTTGAGAAATTTGTGTGGGAAGTTTATTTAAATTTGCATATTCTTATGCACAAATTAGTAAAAAGGCAGCAATAGTTCCTAGTATAATGACATCACTTACTGAAAATCATTAGTATTTCATCACCGTTTCGTTAATACATTTCTATTTTAATTTTAAAAGTCACGCGCAATCGCATTGGGCAATAGTTTCCAATATGTGAATGGTTTTGAATGTTTAGTCTGTATATAAAATAACATATTTTTCATTAATGATAAAAAAAAAGAGAAAGAATTCAAAAAATTTGGGAAAAAATGGCAAGCAACTTAAATGTTTGTAATATCTACAGTAGGCAATATCTTAGTTAACAATATTTCAATACTTTTTAACAATGAATGGTTGTTAATTCTCGGATTTTATCATATGAATATTTACAAGGAAATTTCTAGCTTAACATTTCTATATGCGTAGATCACTAAAGAGAAAAATTCCCAATATTTTTAGATGAGTGCTATTGATATCGAGCATTTTAATAACTTGAAAAATTCTTAAAAAATTTCATTGATTTTTTAAAAAAAAAAATGTGCAATGATGTTAATTTAATTTTTATGGACTAAACTCATGTTGCGTCATAGGCACATGATGACTACTTAGTAACTACAAACATGTGTTTTCCACCAATCAGTTCATAAATTTAAGTGACGTCATAATCACATGATAAATACAATCAAGAGTTTCCAACCAATCAGTTTATGCATTTCGCTGTAGCCAACTTTTGCTTTTTGCAGATTAATTTAAAAATATATATATTTGTTAGCAATAATAATGCACATATGCAAATAAAATGCACTGGATTAACAAATACACGAATATTAAAAGTATTTTTTTTTTTTTTTTTAAAAAAATTAAAATATTTTAAATTTTTTTAAAAAAAAAAAAAAAAAAAAAAAAAATTTTGAACACATGTCTAGATTTTACAAGCAGAACAAAAAATACAAGCCTAATGTCAGTTTTGAATTCAATGGGGAACACGTGATAATATTTATCATGTGACCGCCATGAATTTAGCCGAATCAAATTCGATTAAAATTTCTTAGTGTGTTTATTTTGAACGATTATTTGTAAGAAATTGATCTTTTTGTTTTAGAAACATGAAAGGAAAAGCTATTTGTATGACAAATATTCGAATAACCAAATTGTTACAGTAATTCGAATAACCAAATTATTACAGAAATTCAAAAAAAAAAAAAAAAAAAAAAAATTAATTTTTAAAAAATAAAATTTCCCCAAATTAGAAAATTTAAAAATAAAGTTTTTTTTTTTCATTTCATGTCTTAACGCATTCAAAAGAAACAGATTGCCTGAACAGTTTTTCCTTTCTCTGCAGCAACAACTTAAAATCTAGTAGCATTTCGCCACGTAACGCATTCCAAATCTTTTATTTTTGTTCTTAATTTCAAAGATCATTGGCAACAATCCCTATATTCAGTTTGTTGTAACACGTTAATCTAATGAAATAACACGCGTCTGTTTCTTACTGGTAGAAGAGGACATTGCGCTTTATTTTCAGCAGATTTGGAAGGGGTGAGAGAAGGAAAAAAAAGTAGCATGTATACGATGTCAGCAGCCGGTTTTCGAGATGACAAAGTTGACGGCAAACTCTTCGGTTTGTTTCTAAAATTGTGTTTACGTTCCTCTCGAAAGGATGCTGTTCTAGGGGAGCTTACGTGTCCCTTTTACACGTGTCTGCAGTCGCCTGTATGTCGCTTTGCATCATCCTGCTTCGAGGGGAGAGGGAAAAAACAACAATAAAGTAAGTGGCGGTTGCTCTTCTGTGTCAAAAGCGTGGTTTCGTTTATCAGCTGTCGCCTTGCTTTTCGCTTTCGAAATTTTATTTCCCCCCTCCCCATTTTTTTCTATTCATTCTTTGCTGCCGGATTTGTTTAGAAGTTTTATTAAATGAGTGTTCAGAAGCATGTCCAATGAAAACATGTGTATTGTGAATTCGAAACCGCACACAGACGCTTTGTTTGAAAGGGTGGAAATAAATAAGAAGGCCTATTTCTGATCGTCTTCCATCTGCGTCTTGAAAAAATCCAGAAAAGAATTTTAGGAATAAAATAATTATAATAACTGTCTAAAACAGAGGTACATGACCAATTTTTTCATTCTATAGCTCTCTTGTTATGCATGGGCATCAGTAGCGCACACAGGAATTTTTCAAGGGGGGAGGGGTCCGGGGTCGAAAGTTCACCATTCTTGTATCATGCTCCTTTTGATTTTGTCGATTTTCGGGAAGAAAACACAGTAAAACACTAATTATTGAATAAATAATTAGCATTAATTAATAAAATTAATCATTAATAACAAATATTTAATTAAATTTTACGTACTATATACTTAGAATTATAATCAATCGGAAAAAGTGTCAAGGGCTTTGGAGAGGGGGTCCGGGCCCCCAGGACCCCCCCCCTTGTGTGCGCCACTGATGAGCATACTTTATATATTTGTACGATATATAAAAGTATGAAGAAAACTAATTAAGTGCAATTAGTAAAGGTTAGGAGGTTGTGAATCATGTCTCAATGAAACCTTTAAAAACAATTTAAAAAATTTATGGGGAAAACAATGCTATTGAAAAAATGCTTTTTTCCTGTATATAATTGACAGTTCAAAAAATTTGTTCTATATATATTATTTTTTAATTATTTTTTTCTCTGAATATTTTTAGATCTTGTAGATTTTGTAGAAAAGTTGTAAATTTGTAGTATTTCAAGAGGTTTTTTTTTTGCTTTGTTTTGTTTTAAATTCTTGATTCCTTGAAAATTTGTTGTGATTCCTTGAAAAACCTTTACGTCGCACTTTGAAGTAACACAATGACTATTGGCGACGGACCTCTCAATTTTGAACCTCGGTTAAGTGACGTTTGCGCTAAGATTTTGAGCCGAGACACAGATTTAACGTGCTTCAGCCTCTCTATACGGTGGGTCTTTTCTTATGGAATAATTAATACCTCTCATCCTTAAATCTATATAGATCCCTATGAATTCACTTGACTAGGGTGTTGAAATTTAAATGAAGTTTATTAACTTTACACGGAAATCAATTTGAGGTTTTGCTGGTGACATCCTCTGTAATTTCGAACCGCAATTAAATGACGAAGATACCTAAGCTGTCACTCCACTTTGCTAACTTCCGTTGCCTTTTTGAACCTCAATAAATTTAAAATGCATCAGCTTCTATATGCGAATATTTTTATTACAGAATCGGAATTTCAACACGAGACTCGACTCAAAAAACGACAACCACGAGTTCTTAGTTACTACAACTATGTTCAAGTTTCAGGTAAATTTTCTAAGTTTCACTTGATGAATTAGTTTTCTGTAGCCTCTTTTATATAAAATTAGTGTGATATCAATTAAGAATCAAAACATTTATACATCAGATTAAAACAGTGTCGCTCACAAGGGGAGGGGAGTCGGGCCCGGACTCGCCCCCAAAACCCTTGATTTTTTTTCTTATTGATTGTAATCCTGTGTATATAGTAAGTATTTATTATTAATAATTAATTTCATTGTTTAATGCTGATTATTTATTCAATAATTAATTTTTTACTATTTTTTGTACCCGAAAATCAACAAAATCAAAAGAATGTGTTGGACGGCGTATTGGAGCATGATACGAGAATGGTGGATTTTCGACCCTTGACCTCCTCCCATGAAAAATTCCTGTGTGCGTCACTGGATGAAAATAAACATGTAGCAAAATGCCCTTTGTTAAAAAAAAATAATAATCAATTAAATCAAAACTAATGTATTTTTTTAAATTTTAAAATGTATTAAAAATATTTTAAAATTTAGTACTTTGCACCTCAACATATTTTTTTAAAGTACTTCCATTAGCTACAAGTCTAACTCCCAGCTCTATTAAGTATTCAGTACAACAATAACAAGTAATTTTCATTTTTTAAGCTTATTATCTCCAAGCACTTTTCCCCATAAAAAATGCCTAATCTTTCTAACAATCAAAATGATGCTTAATCGATGATTTAAGACTCATATCAGCGGCAAGCCTGAAAAATTCCACCTTGACATCAAGTCACAAATTATCGTTCCATCGTAATGGTTCTAACCACCGAATCATAAGCATAATGCATATCATCCATTTTGTTTATTCCTTTTTTTCTTTGCAAATGAGAAAGAAAGACACATGCCACTCGAAGTGCAGGTGGAACTCTTGGCACTGGAAACAATTACAACTACCCGCGAGTCCCATCTGCCAGATCCTCTCACCCTTTTTTGAGTCACCGGAACAAACGATTCCTGCTTCACCTGAGTTCCTCTCGTTTCATTACTCTGCAGCAATCGTTTGGTTCGGCGGCGTCTTTTTTCTTCGCCAGGATCCTCCCTGGCTTAATTGAGTCTCCTCGCTTTGTCTTTTCTTCTGTCCCCAATGGAATAGCGGTAGCGAAAACGACGCTATGGGCTATTCGCTCAAGATCTTCCGTGGCATTGACTCTTGGGCGCGCGTTTCAAGTGGTATTGGCAATGTTGGTGTACGTGGAATTGAGCTTCATTATGTATATTTATCGCACGTAGTAATCAGAGAAAGGATGTGCTACATTTTCCTTAATGTGTTTATGTAAAATGAGGTATTTTTGAAGGTACTTTAGAAAAGTGTTGACCAGGTTTTCTTATTGATGGGCTTTGTTTTCTTTTTCCTTGTGAATTTGCTATTTGGTGTGTAGTAATGTTCTTGTTTCTCCTGTATTAATTACATTTACCAATATGTCCAGGTGTATGTGGAGCGGGATTCACGCATAAAATGCATTTTAAGGTACTTTAATGTAATGTATTATGTTTTTCAGACATTAATGTAATTTCAGTTATTTATTTATTGAAATAAAATTTTGTGTTTTTTATATTTAAAAAAAATAAAATCGCAATGTTTTTATCGTTAATAATACAAAAAAAAACTTGATATATATAAAGCAAGCTTAACCCTATTTCACCGCCATAAGTGGATGCTAGTTCTAGAAAACATAAGTTTTTTATTTTGGTCACAATTTGACTTTCTTATACTGGTTTACTCCTCTTCGTTTTCGATTCCAGAATTTTTCCTTTTTTAGTTGTGTAGAATAATTTATTATTATTATAATATGCACCATTTAATTTAATATTGAAATGAATATTTTCTAAATCTTTCTAAAATAATGTGATATAGGTAGCCATTGATTTTATGAAGTGCAATTTCTTTTTTTTCCGAATGTAAAACGAAGCATTTACTTCGATTACAAAATATTTACTTTTAATTTTTTGAGAATGAACTATTATTTATAAAAATTGTATAATTTTATGACATTTTACTTTTATTGAATCATTTAAATATATTGTTTTACTGAAGGATTTTATGAAGTAATTTTAAAGGCAAATTATATATATATTTAAATACATATGGATGAAACACAAATTTTTTAGAAAAACAGAAATATGAAATAGATATAATCTTGGAATAAAAAATCCCAATTCAAAATCTCAATGGTGAGCCTAATCATAAAAAGAATAAAGTTTAAATTTGGTTTAAAAATTTTTAAATTAACCAAGGACTTAGGACCGATAAGAGGGATTGAACCAGTTTGATGGTACCAACATTCCCCAATGGCAACTTGGTAAGATTTAATAAAAATATCCAATCTCATAAAAATCTCAAAAAATTTTTAAGTTAAAATTTCTAAAAGTAAGATATGAGCTGTCGCATTTTGAATAATATGACATAAAAAAAATATTAAAATCCAGAAATATCTAAGGGCATAGCATAAGTCAACCACCAAATATCAACAAAAAAGTGCCATATATAATTACCTTAAGTATGACTTTATTTTTAAAAAAAATTATTACTAAAACTTTTAATGTACTTATATATTTTTAAAATTTATTATCCGTTAAAATATTGTCTTTAGAATTTGAAATGTGTGTGTGTGTATGCAGTTGTGGTATTTAAATATGTTAAACTTAACTTTCAAACATAAATAAGTTAAGTAAACTTTAAGAAGCAGCTTTAAAGATGGTACAATTTAATTTTATATAGGTTACTTTTATTCAAATTACTTTTAACTAGAATATTTTGTTTTGATAGGAAATGTATCAGTTTCTCTGAATTGTTTAATTTACTCACAATTATTTCAAGAGATTCAAAAACATTCTAATAAATCATATTCCACTGTCATTTCCTCTTGCTATTAATAAAGACTTTTACTCGTTTTTACTGAATTTTATTTTAGAGTACAACCTTTATTTTAACCACAAACATCAGAAAGTCCCAAATTACAGGAAATATCGAGAATACCGTCTACATGAAGACAAAAAAATTGTTTTTAAGTTGCCATTAGAAATATCTTTTATCTTAAAAAAAAAATGAAATGCAGTGAATTGACGCACGCGGCGTTTCCCGCCTTTTTATATTTGATTCCACTCACGTTCGATAGTCGCCTATCTGACTATCTAACTTTCTTGGAACGTTATTGCTACAAAACCGTGCAAAAATCCTTTCTTTTTATTGTAATTTCTTCCTTTTTTTTTTTCTCCTGCCGTGGTTCATTTCACGTCGAGTAATTTCGAAAGTCATTCAGAAATCTGTAAGGTATGTTTAGAGCATCTGACCGGCTTGCTGTGGTGACAGCCACTCATAAATTATTTGCATATTTTTCTTTATTTAGTTCGCTTTTTGAGGCTGCGGTTTATTTGATGTGAGTTTTTCGAACATTAAAGAATACGGATAATTGTGTTTTAACTGTTATTCTTTGTGTTTGTATGAATGAAAAAGGTATAAAGGATTGTAATTCCGATTGGCAATCGCATTATTGGAATGTTCTGTTATTTTATTTCCTGTAGGTAACATTAAATGGGTTATGTGGAATTAAGTGGGAAAATTTTGGTGGTCATTCACATTTGAATGGAACAGTTGCTAAACTTCTTTTCCCTTTTATGAAAGTGTCTAATTATTTTATGAAAAAAATCTGAGTTAATTCGTAAATTGTGTCATCTTTTTTCTGTATATCGTTACTCTGATGGGTGTAATAATCAATAGAAAAAAAAATGGAAAATTTAAATTTTTATTTTGTTGATGAGGTTTTAGTACGTATAGTTCGTATTCTTTTTCTTGCATTAGTAATATTTTTACCCAGAATATGTTAAGGAAAATTTGCATTTGGAAAGAGGATATGTATATTGTTACATCAGCTTTCAGAACCAATTTTTGTAAAATTTATCCTTTGTTATTTAGATAGGTTATGTCTAGGGAACAGGACTTTTTAATGATGAACTTATTTAGTTAAGAAATGAACAGCAAAATTTAAAATAATATTTAAGAGACTGTGAATAGTTTTAATATTTAATACTTTAAATAATTATTTTGATTGAATAATATAACTTTGAATAATATTTTACACTTTAAATAATAATGTGAAATAAAATATAAAAACTTTTAAATTAGAAATTTCAAATATTTTTGAAGATGCTCTATTCCAGGGGCGTAGCTACTGCCGATCTATGATACAGGGACCCCAACATGTATAAGCCAAAAATCGTAAAATGTTAAGGGGCCTCCAAAGAGAATCCCCAAGGAATTTTGATACAGGGCCCACTCAAAACTAGCTACGTCAGTGCTCTGTTTTAAAATTCGAAGAATAACGGTATCTTCATACATTTTTGAACTTAGCTAATACGCCCTAAAGTGAAATAAATAAAAATTGTATACAATGAGAATTTCATAAACAATATAACATTAATGGATATTTAATACTTACTTATTATAAACTAATCTGTTCGTGTTTGTATTTCCCCCCGTATTACGAGTGCTATTTCAACAAGAAAATTCGAATGATAGTGATTCACTCCCATGTTGCTTCATCATATGCTGAATATTTATATTTCTGTCAGCAAAATTAAATGTGTGTAATAATTGTCCCATTTTTTACATTATGACTCCTTTAGGAGACAGAGCAGTGATTGATAAATCGCTTCTAACGATAACATTGCTTATCAGCGTGTATTAAAACAGCGGGCCATTCGTGAGTTGCGGAAGGCGATCGTGATTTGAATACTCAACTACTCATTCTTAATTTCCGTTAAATCGGATTGCATCTTAGAATGAGTTTGTCATAACTTAATTGCAGGGGCTGTCTCCAAATTGCTGCAGAACAGATTTTGTATTTTTTTTTCTCCGAGATCATTGCATCTGATGTTTTCTAAAAACCGCTTTGCGGTATTTCATTGTTGTGAAGGTTTGTATGTTAACAATCACGTAAACACCACGCAGTGATTGATCTTTAGTGCAATGAGTGAATAGCCCCTTAAGCAAACTAGTTTCCGGCTTGCACAAGAGCTTAGTAAGAAAATGTTTTGAGTCATTTTTGTGTGACCACTCATAAAGTGAGTGCTCATCAAATTGCTTTTCCTCTCTTCTGCTTAACGGGGAAAGCGAACATTGTAACAAATATGTTTTTGCATACTTCAGTGATTTTCGCCTGTTGGTGGAATTTTTGCTTTCTTTTCCCCGCACCGCGGAATTCCATTGTCTAGTCCAGGAAGGTGTGTCAGGATGTGCATTCTATCCGCTTCGTATTAGTAATGATTGACTAACGAGCTTTTTTTTCTTCGATATATTGGGAGTTTTAATTTCTTTTGATTCCTTTTGTCAGTCAGCGAACGGAAACCTTTTATCAATTTGGGTGCTTTAAACAAAACCGAATTTCCTCTCGTTTATTATTTTTTCTCTCCCTTTCTTAAGAAGTAGATGAATAAATAGCTATTGCTAATATTTGTGTTGAAATTTCCCTTCCAAAGAAATGGATTGTGTTTCTTATTTTTCAAAAGATCTTTGGCGTCTTTATTTCCCCCTGGCTCCTGATTAAAACGGAATTAGTGCCGGATCTAGATAGACTTTTTATTTCCTTTTTTGTTTTAATTTTTTCGCCAACACACAAACAAATATAATTAACATTGTAAAGAATTGTATTATTTGTACCCTTTTTCACTTTCCCTACCAATCTATTTGTTGAGAAATACAGTTTAAACTTACTTCTAAAGGATATTCTTATGGCTCTATCTATATAAGAATTACTCAACTGCATCAGTTTCAGCATATATCACATCCTGTTCAACAATTATATTTTAACATGTTAACATTTATATTATAGTACTGTGCTAGTTTCTTTCATGCATATAAATTTAATTTTTTGAAATTATTTTCTATAGTTAAATTTTTTTTTAAATTCCCTGTAACTACACAGTTTTAATTCTTCAAGTATTTCGAAAAGTTTTCTAGCATTGTTTCAACGGCTCTTTAAAACCCTGTAAATGATTTATTGATTTTTTTTTCAAACCAGTTTTCAACTAAAGTGTCAACAAGAAAAGTTTTTTTTTCGAGTTGAACAAGCTGTTTATGGTTTTTAATATTATGGACTGTTATAAATATAAAATGAACGAATATTTCAATACCTACTACAAGTTATTTTATTAAGGTCCGTAATCACACACATTTTCATTGTAAACACACTTCATACTATAAATAGCAATTTCTTAACTGACATTGATTCATCCGTCTGTCGGTTTTATCTCGACTGTTTGCCCCCAAAATGGCTCATATGACACACGTGAAATATTTATCTTCATCTTCAATTTGTTGTTGTTTTGAAATTTCGTATTTCTTTTAACAGTGGTTTTAATGTTGCTCTGGCATCATAATTTTTATTATTATCCCCAAAAAAATTACTTGTGTTTGGCACTGCTTCAACAGCCAGCATATAAGCAAAGTCAATCAATTTTGTTGATTATCAAATAATATGGCTAGTTTATATTCAGTATAATTCGCCATAATCGCTTATTTTTGTCCGGTCAACGTTCTAATTGGTTTAAAGCAGTGATTCCCAAAGTTGTCTATATCGACCTCTTCAGGGATATATGACGACCTGTAAGGGGTTCACGCCCGTGAAAAAATACTTTGGAAGTCCATGAGGTGTAAATGGAGGTCTGCGATTGTTGCTCTCACTAAACCAGATGGTGACTTTAGTTTTCAAAGAAAATTTAATCCAATGGAAACCAGATTTTACCTATGTTATAGATTTCTTTATTAAATGTAATAAAGTTAATTTGCAGTTTCAAGGTGACAGCATAAGTGCAATCAAAATAAGGACCATCCTTTCAAGGTTTAAGCTAAAGGAGAATAATATTGAACGACGCCAATTTTTCCAGTTACTTAATTTGTCACAGTGAATCTGCCAGGAAAATGACGCGTTTTAATCTACGTTAACATTTAAATGTCATCTAATAAAATTTTGGAACTATGTTTGAGAGTGCTTTGCAAGGGGTCTTTAAGACAAAAAAAGCTTCGAAACCTCTGGTTTAAAGTGTGTACTCATTAACATAATTCGCTGTTTTGAAATCCAATATTCCTTGCTTTTTGAGCAATTACATTTACTGCTTTATTTTTAGAATAAATATTTTAAAACTTTCACGAATCATATTCCTCTGGAGGACGTGCCTTCTTTTAAATAAGAACGAGTTCACTCCTCCTAATGAACTTTTCGTACTCCCATCGGGTTGGGTAAATAGGAGTGGAACTCCCCCACTGAGACACCTTGGCGATCTTTTGTTATTTTCGGCTCTTTTTATCAATCACCACCCCCTTTTTCCTTTCTTGGGTATAGAGGTTATTCTAGATCACATATAACGTGTGCTACCCCCTCCCCCATAAATTGATAAATGGTGTACCTTGGCGAAATAAAATCTTTGTGCGCCAACAAAACCAATTTTTAAAATACTGGCGTTATGAATTACTTGCTGTCGTCGGATAAACAATTTCATCCTACGTGATGATGCACACAAGATGTTTTACAACCATCCTGTTACCCATGCACAGTTTGTAAGGGCAAAAGAAAGAATCATCACCTGCTTTCCCAAACCTCTCTCACGATCTCCCTCACCTCCCTGGAGGCATGGCATGTACAAAAGATTCCGAGAGCAAGACGTTTTTCAAAAGACCCGCTCGACCGGCGTGAAAAAGAGTAGGCAGGAATTCAGAGAATGCCGGCCAACGGAAATGACTTCACTGTTTGCAACAGCCTTGTCCGCGGCCCTTTTATAGAGTGAGAAGGACGTTACAGACGATTTTTCGAGTTTTCTTCTGCCCCCAACCCCCCATCAAGAACCCACTTGATTGGTCGATTTTCGATTGCAACTTGGGATGTGCATCTTTCTTCCGGGAATCTCGGAGGTAGAATCAGGTTCCTTTGGAAAATGCCGACCGATTGAAAAATGAGATAAATAGTATATATAAAAGAAGAAACAAGCAAATTGCTTGGTAAATATTTTTAATGTTGCCGTGTCTTATTGAAGCATTCGCAATGGAACATGTTTTCCAGCCCCCCTCCCTTCCCACAAGTACTAGTTGCTTAGGTGGGTGTGGTATTTTTCGTAGAAGGCGTTGATTGCGATAATTTTATGTTTTTATCAACCTGTATAATTTTGGCCTTTCACTTTCTGTAAACTTTAATGAGGAAAACTTGTATTTCTTAAAAATTTATGTAGAAGAGACATGGAAAAGTTATGTGATGAGTGAGGGAGTATTATGCCTGTCTCTCGCACGCATTACCAATATTTATTTATTAAAATACTTTTAATTGTGTAGTTTTATATTTTAACACGGAATTCGTTATTTTTTAAAGATTAAGTAGAACACTCTGCGTGTTATTAATATCTTAGTAGTTGTACTCATAGCTACCTTTATTTAAATTAAATTAAATTAATATATTTAAATTATTATCTATTATATAAATATTGATAGCTACACTTGTAATCGATTCACGGGATAGTCATATGTGAAGTAAATCATACTGACATCCGTTGTGATATTCACACAGGGAAGTACTTATTTCTCAGAGTTCCTATTCACTGTAGAAATAAAAGAAGTCACAATGATATGACTGGTATCTAATTTCATTATATTTTGATTTGTTGCTATGGCACACAGAATCATTCATTTTAATTATTGGTACAAAAAGTTTTTTTCTAGATAGCACAGTAATTATTAAGCATATTATCTTTTAGCCTAAATGTACTTGCAATGAATACATTTGATGAATCTTTTGGGGGATTAAATTGCTTCTTATGTAGATAATTTAAATTCCTCTCTAATCTTATTAGAGTCCAGATCAGAATCGTGAGCTGTATGGTTGACGAATCGCGTAGGTTCGATTCCTGATTTCATAGTAAAAACTGTGTAACATCATCTTGCCCTGGGCGCTCATGATTTGATATGGAAGTTAGGAGCTAGAGCTACAATTTAAATGTCGCTTGACCACCACGGCTCAAAATCGAGAAATTCATCGCCAGCATTCTTGACATGAAGATATTAATTTACAATTATATATAACTAGCCAATCGAACTTAAATTGAAACTTTATTTACTTTCTATATTGTGGCCTCAATAACCAACTAATCATCACTTGTAGGCGGTGGTATTCAGATTGAGCCTTGTGTTTAGACCTTATTCAAATAAAGACCAATTGAGTGGAATATTAATAGCTGTTGCACGTTATATTGACTTGAACAAAATTTGTCCATAGTGTAGCGTCGATATTAGGCGAGGAAGTAACTTGCTTTGTTGTTATTCTGGTCACTTGACCACAGTTCAAAACTAGGTCCAATGACCCTCAAGTTGAACTTGTCCAATAATTCAAAATTTTATAATTCCATGTATCCTCCAAGTTGCATCTAGATAACATCAATGTAACCCTACTAAAACTTTAATTCTGCCGATCACTTAAACGCAAACTGTATTATTTATTGATGAATCAAAAGTGAGAATCACTGCTTTCATTTTTTCCCGTCTACCGAATTTGTATTAATTCAGCAATTCGCTGGTTCCCTTACCTACATACGAGTAAACCCATGTAAATTGGTATAAAAATATATGCTTCTATTTGAAAATCATTTCCGGATCTAAATATATTCACTTGTAAATTAAACTCTCGATAAATTAAAGTGCTTTTAGCTTTTTAGATACGTAGGTTGCATGGAATTATGTTACACAAGTAATTTTTAACAATGTTTTTGTTATCTATCAATTCAAGTAAAGAAACACGACTACATCTAATAATATATTCTATCGTTTAACTATTTCGGTTTAATCATTCCTATTCAATAACAAATTCACCAATTTATTTGCAAAGGAGACGCAACAAGCTCGGAAAATAGGTCATAACACTGCAGACAAAGCCTTTTCCGAGAAATCCTCCATTATTATTATCTCTTCGTTTCATTTTTATAATTTCATGACGTCCCTGTTCCCATTTGTGTGTTATTCTGCTTAATTGGGAAAAACTGACCGATTTAATGTTAATTGAAAATCAACAATGAAATGGTATAATTGCTTCTGAAAAATAAAAATAACTTGTTTGTTGTTTGTTGTGATGCACAGATGTAGTTAAAGCTGTTTTGTTTTCAATCTTTTGAATAATGTTATTTTTTCTTTAAAAAAATTAAACAGAAAATCTCGCATTTCATTAAATTTGAATGCTCATTTAACTGTGTGAAATGAAATATGACGTTGCTTTTAGCTTATTTTCTAGCTTTTTTTTTCGTCTTGTCGTTTTGATTGTATTATATCGCTCGCAGTTAAACCAGTTTTTAATCTCAATTCGGGAAATTAGATTTTTGATATTTCGTACAATTGTCTAAATATAAAGTGATGTCATGTTTGTTTTATGTTTTCCTACTAATTAATTTATTAACGTTGCACTAAAAGCAATATTAGAATTATTGACGACACACTTCGTAATTTTGAATCGCAATGAGAGGACGAGGATGACCGGTCACCTTGTAAGGATTTTGAACCCTAGTAGATTTGACCTTCTACACACTAAAGAGTTTTTAATCTGTTTTTGCTAGTGGACACTCCTTAAGTCCTAACTTTATGTATGTAGATCCTCACATAATCATATTAATTCAAAGGTCGAATATTGAAAAAAAGAAATTGTAACATAAAAACAATTTAAGAAATATAAAAATTGAAATGAAAAATATTTATTTTTTAATTTGAATTTTAACTACACTATTTCTCACCCCCGGATCCACCACTGTTTGTAGGTACTAATGAAAATATTGTGTTCACTAGAACAATAACCCCCAATATAATAATATATAATATAATATATATATATATATAACCCCAATATAATATATATATATAATATATAGTATTATAACCCCAATATAATATATATAATGTAATAACCCCAATATAATAATATATAATATAATAACCCCCAATATAATAATATATAATATAATAACCCCAATATAATAATATATAATGTAATAACCCCCAATATAATAATATATAATATAATAACCCCCACTATATATATATATATATATATATATATAATATATAATATAACCCCAATATAATAATATATAATATAACCCCCAATATTATAATATATAATATAATAATTCACAATATATATATAAGAATATTCTAAATAGAAAAAGAAATATTAATTTGCGAAATCTTGATTTCTTGAATATAAGATGATTTTATCGAATGAAATTATTTCCGTACTGCAACGTTTTGTCTTCTTTTCATCCATAGGTCAGCCTCATCTGCAGATGAAATCAATTTCTCCTCGTAGTAGTCGCAGTCCAAGCAGCTCTCCCAAAGTTAATCTTCTGAATTTCGAAGTGTCATCCGAACCACCGGCCCCCTTGACGCTGCCCGAATCTACTTGGAACGACGCTCATTCGATGAAAAAGGAACGACAATGGAACCCCGTGGAATTGCCTTCTAAAGTGCCTGCTGTAACTACAGCTACCTCCTCTCATGGTAAGAATGCTCTCCTTTACGAATTATACTGAAGAAAAGTGCAAATCACACTCTATTACTAATTCCTTCCTGTTGCCCCCATCATTCTTATACTCCCAAAACCAAGCATGGGTTTTGGAGGTAAACCTCCATACCCCCATAAACCAACAGATTTTTAATTTTTAGCATAAAGATTACCCATTTGCTCTTTCGTCTTCATGGGTTTTATTTAAATATGCCCCCTTTCCCCGATAAAGTAAGTCTGTATGGGCCCCTGGAGATTTCATGGTACATATGATCGATTATGTTATCCATCATGCATTGTCTTGATATGACTGATAGCTTCTTTGATTTTAAGTCGGATTGTAATACGTATTCTCTAGCAAAATTATAATCTAATGCTTCGAGTTCTTGGTGTTTGTTTGTGTGCCCTTTACTGTTAACATTCTTGTTGTACTCGTGTTTTCGTCCTTGATTTCTTAACCAGTTTCACCTTCCCAAGGAATGAGCATTATGCCACACTGAAAAATTATTACTAATGTATAACATATATATTGATATATGATTATGACTGCCTTTATTTATCAATAGCTGTAATTTAATGATTACATTCATTTTTAAAATTGAAAAAAGTACTTAAAATTCCTTGCATTTCCTTTGCGAATCGAATAAAAAGTAGATATGTAAGTGGAAGTTTTGTTAACTTAAAAATATTTTTTAGTAAAATTTTAAAATTGTTCAAAATAGTAAATAAATTTCGGAAATTTTTTTATATTTACCTTCGTTTAAAAATAAATAAAAATATCAATGTATTATTTTTAAAAAAGATATAATTCTGATATTAATATAATATTTACTGCCATCAGCAATGGTGAAAAACGAATAACCTTCAAACGAATATGATCTTTACATTTAAAAGAATTATTTCTGTTTTTCCCAAGAAGCAATACCCCTACGCACTTTCACCTTTTCTAAATGTCATAAATCACGAATTAAATTATCTTTTTACATCATATAATTCCAACGTCTAACCGAAAAACTCCATTGCAATAGAATTTTCAAATCGCGATCTGTTGCAGATCTATATATAGATATTAATCATATTGATTCGATATTCAAAATTCCATTTCTCCATAAACATGCCAGAGTTCTATTTTGAAAAACAAATTGAGGCGACGACGTGAAGAAAGCAACCTTATCGTGTGATAAGACATTTTTTTCCGATAGCTGAAGACCAAACAGAATGATATTATCTCGGCAGTGTCACTTCCGGCGTGCAAACGCTGTAGGTTAGGGTCAGTGAGGCATTGTAAAGCGGCCCACGCAATACAATAGTTTTGAATCATCGATGGCAACCTTCAGAAGGACTACTCGCGCTCACTAGATGAATTTCTGAAGGGATAAAACCGCTTATGACGTGACTTGTTTGTAGGTCTCGATTCGCCTTTATGATCCGCACTCGCTTTTTTTAAAATGACTCATTTTTTTTAGTGCGGTAGTACTTATATATTTGCGCTTTTTTGCTGTTGATGTGAGATGCCTTGTAAATAATTTATTCAGTGCTTTGTTTTTTTATTTCGAAATTCATATTTTATTTAGCGGTCTTTTGAAGGTAGATTACTGTTCACTTTGGGGTGAAAAATCTTTTTCTTTTTATAGAATGTGAATGAATTTCAGAATTAGCTACTTTAAATATGTGTACTTAGTTGATAAATCAGTGTGAACAATTAAAATTTATTTAAAAATGTGATTACTATAACAAATGCCATTACAGAATCGTTACGTACGTTGCACGATTTTTCATTATATATCTGAGACAAAAAGTGAAATTGGTGAAAACGATTTGGAGCGGATATTTTTTTTTTCATGTTATAACTGGATAGTGTTAAGTGCCCGTGGTGACTTAGTAGTATGGTTATGAACTCATGTACGGCGTGTCATAAGTTCGAGCCTAGAACCACTGAAGACCCGCCGTGTAGAGAAGCCGATGCATGTTAAATATGTCGAGGCTCAAACGTCCTCCATTTGGTGTGGTGTGGTAGTTAGAAGAGGGGGGGGACTAGCCCCAGGGGTTGTCTTTTTCTCTGGGCCGAGGTTCAAAATTACGACCGGCCCTCCCCCTTTTTGCGACGTTTATTAACACTCACTGATTGGTGTTGTGTATTATATTAATCAGTATAACAAATGACTAAGTGAAAGTACTGACAGATTCTTGTAATTACGTGGAAAGTACTGAAGAGATTCTTGTAATTATGTGAAAATATTGATAGATTCTTGTAATTATGTGAAAGTACTGACATTCTTTTAATTTTGTGAAAGTACTGACAAAATCTTTTTTACGTGTTCAAAATTGTCTTATTTCTCGTCTGTAGACAAAGATAGGATTCGAATTCTAGATTTAAAATGTTAACCCATAAACATTTCAAAGAGACATACTTTTTTCTAAAAACATTTTCCAGAAATATTTTATAAAACATGCACCGATATTAAGATGTTACATATTCACAAAAAAGGCGGTTTTCTTCCCAACTTCCTCTTCACCCCGCCGAATAATTACCATTCCTGTTCCGAAGAGAGGTCGGCATTTCCTTCCTTATGAAATCTTCCCAAGACATCTGAAGATAGACAGGGAAAACCCTCACCTGTTCGACCTACTTCTGAAATGGAAAGTCGATCATGTCGGTCGATCACTCGAGGCTCCCAGAAACGGACACGATGCCAATCATCCGAAAAGGGCCCTACTCACCTGTGCCCTCAAAATGAGTCGCCATCCTCTTGACCTTGCGCCTTGGGTGTGGCCATCCCTCTTAATTGTTGCAACTCCTGATGAAGAGATCAATGAACGCCTGCTGTGATGAGCAACGTTGACGTTTGGGGCACATGGGTCCTTTTGGAACAGAAATTAATGAGCAGGCTATTAGGGAATGCTTTCATCTCATTATGTAATTGAGAACAAGCTCGAATTGGAGTTGACGTTATTGATTAAAATGGACAATTAATGAGAGTCCAGTTTTCCTTCCCGTTTCTTGGAATTTTGGAAGTGTGTGTCGTCAAGGTTAATGACCCGGAGAAAAGTACACTTTTTGTAAAAAGATGTTATATATGTAAGGAGAAAATAGGAATAATTATATTATTATTAGGGTATAAAACATTTGTTTTGGTAGGGGGTTGTAATTTTAACGTTATTGAATCGCAAGACCCAACATGAAACTGTGATAAAATAGGAGGATTTTAATTTATTCTCTTACAGTTTTTGTAGTAAAAATCATTATTACATTGTATGCAGTGACGCACATAAGAATTTTTCAAGAGAGTCCAGGGTTGAAAGTCCACCATTCTCGTTTCATACCCCTATAGGCCGCCAAGTATATTATAATTATATAACATATATAAATTAAAAAGAAATTATTGAATTAATAATTAGCATTAATAAATGAAATGAATTATTAATAATAAATACTTAAAATTAAATTGTACGTACTATATACATAGGGTATTATTTAATCGAAAGAAAGTCAAGGGCTATATGGGGATAGAGTCCCGACCGGTGGATCCGCCCCCTCTGTGTGGGCCATTAATCGTATGTAATTTCGCTATTATATCTTAAATAGTCTGTAATCGAAAAAAAATGTATGTCTTAGTATATTCCTTTTAGCATGTGGCGCACACAAGGGAGGGTCGTTCACCCCCGTTGACCAAAAGATTTTTAATTTTTATCATAGAGATTACCCCTCGGTGTTTCCGTATATGTGTGTTTTATAATGTAACCTCTAATTGAATAACAGGGACTGTCTACGTCACTGCTTTTAACTAATTAAAAAACGATGGAATATGCTAGTTAATTTTCACCATTTTTTTATGTATAAAGGAACTATGTATCGTATGGATACTTATGAGTATTTTTTATTTTTTTTGGTTCAATCAATTCATACGTTTTGCATACAATTTTCAGTAACTTATTGGATTTTTTTGAAATTCCACTGGGGAATTGTTTAATTTTTAAAATATTTGCTTCTCTAATTCAATAATTTAATTATTTACTTCATCAAAAGAAAGATAACAAGTGTATCATCGGTAGTTCAGCCGTCGCGGGCGTGAATTCATGACTGGCGTTGTTTCTGTTGAGTCATAAGTTGAAAGCCTGGGGCCACAAAATATCCACCGTGTAGTGGGAGTTAATGTACGTTAAGTCTGACCCTCAAAGTCTTCATGATGGGGTAGTGTGGAAGTTTTGGAAAGTGGGTGTTATCTCCCCCTAACTGTTATCAGATTTCTTCATCTCTTGACCGGGGTTCAAAATTACGAGTTCCATCGCCAGTAGCTCTCATGTTAAAGTGCGAGGTTGACAAGTAATAAATGAATTCAAACGAAAACTGAATGCAATGAAAAATAATATTCTCGATTCCAAGTCTTTAGATAGCTTTCTAAAAATGTACAACTTATAAAAATTTCAACATTCCTTAAAAATCAATTCTTCCCCAATCATCCGGCGCTTTCCAATTCAAAGAACGAATTGAGCAAGGTAATTTACCGTAATGGCTCATTTCTAACATTTAATATACAGATTAGGATGTACATAATAGTTGTAATCTTAATATTTTAAAAGTTCTTATGACATAACCACCTCTTTTTATATTCCTTTAAGCTAATAGACGCGTACAGACACCTGTTAAATTTCGAACACTCATACGACTTCCACGCATTCCATTCCATTTCATATTTTTGCATGAAACAAAATAGGAAAATAAAGGAGCGAAAATCGTGCTGGGACCAACCTGTTCTAAAAAATAAGTATTTAAAAAAATCAACACATAACTAACGAACTCTAGGGAATTTTTTCACTGTGTGTACCTTCCCCGAGTCACCTTGGTTACCACCGGCCTTGCCGGCACGTGGCAAGTCACCTTGTTGAGGATGGGCAGGTGCCGCATTGCTAGTAACCTGTTCAGTAGGTGCTTGCAATGCGGTAGGAGAGCGATTTTGCCTACCGCATACGTTTCCTGTTCATCAGGGGTGTGACCAGGATACATATCCCGAAGATCTCCAATCGATTCTTTTATGATTCCGACTTTCAGATTTATAGGTCACATTTATTCTCGGATTGTTCACGCTCAGGCGAATTCAGGTTAACGTTTTGCGTATTGCCAGGAACGTGGTCAATCCGAGAGATGATGCATTGCTTTGGATCGTTGAGGTTGTAAAATGGTTGAAACTCTTAAATAGCTCAAAGGAAAATAAAAATTTTAAAGCCTCGTTTGTATGAGTGATTTTTTTCGTCCCTGTCTACTTTCCTATCTTTTGTTTCATTGGATCATTTTACTTTTCATGATTTCTTTCAATATCTATACAGTGTATTCATACATGAAGGTATAATTTATTTTACGTTGAGCTGGATTCGGGATTTTCTTGCGAGAGATGGTGGATACGTTCTTCTCCCAATGATAAATTTATTGAGAAAAAAAAAAGCTATGTGTGTGTTACTTTGGTTATATTAGTGTTGAACGAACAATACATGTTTATATATATATATATTCACAAATAGTTTATATTCTGTTTAAAAATAGGGTGATCTTGCTTGTTTGTTTTATCATTCAAATATTAAATTTGCCCGTGAGATATGAAATATGAATTTAAAAGTTCTTTATCATCCTTAAGATCTTGATAATTTCTGATTTTTTTTAAGAAATGTTATTTCTTTAATTAAAAAACTGGAATACTGAAAAAAGGGCGGGTTATTACATTTATTATTATTTTGGGTGTTCATATCACTTATGGATGCAAAAATATTTGCTTTAAATTGGTTAATTTTTAAATATATAGCTAAATTAATTACGTATAACTTAATTTTGAAACTTAACATTGATATGTAAAATTGATTTTTTAAATTTTCTATGGTGCTTTCCCTAAAATCTTATTTTAATCTTTATAAAAACACGAATATTTGCATTTAACTTTACCTTTGTGAAAGCTTTCTACGGAACACGTTTTCAAGAAAGGTAACTATTATATATGCCAGAGAGTATATATTCACAAATAAATGATTGATTTCCAAATTTTGTAATATAAACTATCGCTAAAATTGGTGATGATTGGTATTGGTAACAAGAGAAAGACCCCTTAACGAACGGGTGTTCGACTTTAGCCCTCCTCATTCCTTAAACTTGGATAAATTTTCTTCTGAAGTTATTCCGTTCCCTCCCTTAGAGAACATATTTCTATTACTTTTTATCTTGGACCATTGCCAGTACTTACTGCGTGCAACTCTTTTATATTTGTAAATAAGGGGGTTTCTAAAGAGTTTTTTGTGTGTATAAGAAAAACACCTCAAACATTGGTTAAGAATCTATTTATTATCTGGATTCGAACCCCTCAGGGGGCTCACCTTCTTTAGGTGAGTACGGGTGTCACACAATCCCGAGGTACTCTAGTGAACTTTTCCTTTTCCCAAGGGATTTACTATCTTGGGTAAACACGGGTTTCACGAACCCCGGGTACCCTAGTGATCCTTCTCTATTTTCGACCCTCTTTCTTGTCATCCCATTCTTCCTTTTCTTCTTTTCGCTTTCAGATCACAGACAACAAATGTTTGGCGCAGCATAGCCGAAATCGGCTCTTGCGCCAAAAAAAAACCACAATCATCATCTGGATTCGAACCCCAGTTTCTCTGACTTTTGATGGACTATCATCTGCTCGAAACTAAATTGAGGGAAAAAATAGTGTCGAAAACACAGACCCTTTTTTGAAGGAAGAGGTTACACTCTAAAACTCGTAGACGAAATTAAAAATTTGTCGGTCTGAAGGGGGGGATATTCCTTTCCCTTCTGTACGCCACTGAAGGAAGAGGAATAGAAATATGTTATGGTACTTAACAAGCATCGCCTTGAAAGAAACGACTTCCTTCCCAAACTTTCTTTCATAATCACCGAACCAAGAATGAATTGTTGTAAAAACGTTGTTATTATACAAAAACAGCCCTTTGACAAAATAACCATGATATCTTTCCAATATAGAAAATCCGCAACGCCTTTTCTTATCAATCGAACAGATTTAGACTCCAATGGCGGGAAAAAAAATCCGGGTGCATCATAAATAGCCCATCGTTTCTGCAGATCCCAGATCAGTTCCCTGAAAGGATACGTTTAAGTTATTATGTTACTTTTTCAATGTTCAGAGTTACAATCTAACGCCTATATAAAATACAAAAACAACATGAAAAAAACAAGGGCTTTCAAAAACCGGTATAAACAACGCCTATTTAAGTGCGGCTCCAAACTGGCCAGGGCACACAAGGAAAACTCAATGAGAAGTCATTTCCGCTCTTTACCCGCCACTGAGTCGGCCCTACCGCAGAAAACCGCAAAATCCGAAAAGCAACTGCATGCGAAGGCAAAAAAATAAAATGACAGACAGGTGGAGATGGCAAGGAAAAAGAAGAAACACATATCGAAGGGATGAAATTAACATCCAGGGTGTTTTGTAAGAAGTTGCCTTGTGCTGCGGTTGACAATCTATATCCCTGGTTCAGCCCTTAACGTGCGCCCAAAAGAGTTTTTCGGTAATTATAAAAACACAGGATCGTCGACGCCACAGCAGTCTTTTTAATCATGTGCAAAATGATGAGATGGATGAAGATCTGATTCATAAATGACGCTGGCCACGAGGATTCGTCAACGGCCAGGTCAGGTTCACTGCCTGAAAAAAAGGGCAACACTTGTGGTACAATAGTCTCGTGTTCGAATATGTTTCCACTCAAGCATGTTATTTCTGGAAGATGAATAATCAAAGTAATTATCTTCTAGAAATAACATATCGATCATTATAAATAGCATAGCTGTCATTATGAAAAACACACTACCTCATGTAATTAATTTTCTTAAGATAATCTGTTGGGGATGTTTATATATATATATTCACATATAGTTTTTTACCAAGTTATCTGTAACGTGCTTGAGGTAATCAAAGCATCTAATTCTCTTATGGAAAACAAAATATTTTATGATTTTGTCTCCCATGACAGAAATCTTTGTATTTCTGAAAATTTCCTTAGGAAAAACAAATGACAGTAGACAAGGCATGTTTTGTAGGCCTGGAGAGACGGAAATCTAAAAAGCAATGCAATTTAGCTGAAGTTTATAATATTCAGTTTACGTTGGGTTTTTTTAGCGAAGTTAAAAAGACGAATTCGTGCCTTTTGCTTCATTTCTTAGATTACTTACAAACTGAGCATAACTTTTTCATATAATGTTATACAGAAATTTGAATTAAGTGGAACTTTGATAAAGAATTGCGAAGTTCGTCTTTGAACAGAGTTCGCTTTTCTTCACTTCATTGGAATGTTAACCAGTTTGAATGAAAAGGAACCCATCACACACTTGAATTTATTTTTTTCTTCATGCATTGAAAATTATGAGCTAATTACCCTCTTATTTACTATCTGCAGTTTATATATAATGCGTGTTCATTCTCTAGTCTGCTAATATTTCATTTATTAAAATAAAAATAACTGATTTACTTAATATCATTGGAAACATTAATATTGTTGAAATTTTTTAACTAAATATTTTTTATTCCTTCCATCTAGGCTCTATCACTGGAACCTTTGCTGGTCTTTCTGATATTCCTTGGAACGAACTACCCACCCCACCTTACCCACAGCATTTAGTCCCTGCCTCTGTATCCACTACTACTTTTCCAAGTCGGCCAGAAGATCAACTTGCACCTCTCGTATCTTCATCAGGTACAGATTATATTTCTCTTTCTTTAATTATCGTGATTTTCAGAGCTTTATGTTGTGAATCTTTGAATGTAGTCTTTGAACATTTTCGTTCTTTTCTCACAGTATAAATTTTTTTTTTTATGTTTAGTATTAACACCATCGCTGTTCAGTCCCGGCCCTCCTCCTCCGTCACAGCAACTCGTGACCGAAGATTATCTGGGATTATACTATGAATCTGCACCATCTTCATCAAAACAAGTTTCTCAGGAATTCAAACTTCCAAAGCTCGACCAAGAACTCTTCAGCGAAAAGCCTTATCAACAGAGTTTTCCATCCTCTAGTAATATCAGTACGGTCTTACAGCCGGTAGATTTCAAGCAGCCTTATCTACCACCATCCACTTCATCGATATTATCGCCAACTTTTACCAGCACAATTCCACTGTTCTCATCCGAAACTCAAGGACATTCTTCCTTGTTCTATCCCAGTGTTCAGCCACAACCTTCTCAAGAGCTTGTCATGGACAGTAGTGAATCGGGCACGGCAGCTCTGGTGTCTTCCAGCGTTTTAAACAGGACTACACCATCATCTAGTTCCATTTTACCCTCTTACAGCTCTTCGAATTTTCCGACGTCTTCTGTCGGACCTACCATGCAAAGTCTTCAGATGCCTTGCTTGGAATTCTTTGGAACGTCCGATCCAGGTTTCACCCCAGGTCCTCTAACTATGGCTGCCAGTGTTTTATCTTCTTCATCTTCACCGTCATCCACTGACATATCTTCATTTGGTTTGGAAATTTTGGATTCTGAGCTGCGGACTCCCCCCGTAACAACGGCTATTTCTTCGCTATCGTCTCCTTTTTCCCTGTCGGGTACCGTTCCAATGCATCGAGAACCATCTTATGTACCAATGATGCATGACCAAGTATCAAGCAGTACAAGTACAAATATTTATGATAGCTGTGTACCTTCTACCACCACTTCAAGTACATCAAGTTCCATGGTGCAGTCTGATGTATGGAGACCTTATTAATGTGGGAATAATCATTGTTATTGTGTACCATTTCTTCAATGCATATTAACTCAAAACATTTTGTTCAGTATTTATCCGTAAGGTATTGGAATCTATTTTTATAACTGCGTAATAAGGTTGTGACTGAGAGCGATATCTGGTATATCATTAAAATGCTTATAAGTCTGTGACAGAACTATTCAAACGTGTCTCAACGACTATAAACTGTTATTAGGTGCAAAATATACTCCAGCACTCCGAAACATTGCTTGTCATTGCTTACTGATAAATGATGAATGTACGCTTTTTACATAAGGAATTATGTAATTGATTTTGTGCCTTTAAATTTTTATATGTTGACAAAGACTCTTAAATATACTTTAGAGTTTCTTGCTGTTCCCGGTGAACTTTTACTGTGTATAATTTTTGCAATTTCATACATATGTGTGTACGTATGTTATAATCATAAAGACATTAGAAATATGAATTTATATATTTGGCAGATCTGATTGAGTCACACGTTATGGGAACACTGATTGTTAATATTTTAAATGCTATATTAATTCAATGAGCTCATAGTGGGACAAATAGAGAGCTTTCAAAATAACAACTTTTAAAAAGCAGAAATCTGTCGATGACAAAAAATGTGTATAATTTTTTAAAATCACAAAGTATATAAAATGCAATTTAGGATATAGAAAACATGTAGCATGATTTTTGTTCAGTAATATGTTGTGAAATTAATTGCAAAAAGAAGCAATAGTGCATAATAGGTTTTATGCATGTACATATCCAGTGGCGTAACGAAGAATATTAGAGCCCCCCCTGCAAAGTCAGGTTTTTCCTTTAATACTTTATAAATTGGTTAAATACGTACTTGGCGTCAGTCAAGCTTTGGGCCCCCTAGAATCCTGATGTACGTTACGCTACTGAACATATCCTTTTTTGACACAGAAAAGAACTTAAGTAATTAAAGTGTAAAATATAGACATTTTATTATGTCAGTTTTTTTTATACAGTTTTAAAAATAATTTAATTTTAAATTGTTCCAAAGTTAACATAGATCATGCATTTAGCAACTGCTTTTGCTGAAATGTAGCATGCCAAAATATTGCATCTACCACAAGTGCCCAGTTTTTATATTAATGAAAGAACTTTAGAATACAGTATGTATAACAGAATATATTACAGAAATATTACATATATTTCTTTTTTGCATACTAAAGCCTATCTAAGGAAATTTATTTTTATCAGTGTTACTATTTGCTATCAGTGATTCGAGTTTTTGTTACACAGATCTGTGATGTATCTTTATCAGATATTGCTTTAGTCAAAGAAATCTTGTGATATTTTTTTTTCTCCTCATTCACAAGTGTTTTTTTTTATCTGTGTTTAACTCACAATTCATTATTTTGCCACGTCATTTCGTATATGTGAATTGTGAAGTCTTTTTTTTATTGTCTAGTTATTGTACAATTCTTTGAGTATTTAATTATTGTTCCATTTGTTAAGAAATGTATGTAATTTATGTACAAATGCTAAAATATTTTGATTTCAGTATATACAACCGATAATCTGATTTTTTGTAGCATTTTTATCAAATAAATGGCTTGAAAAGTTTATAGATATACAAAATAGGGCGATTTATTAATCGTTTATTATCGTTGAATTTTGAAGCAGTACGAGCATATAAACAAAAATTTTCAATTTTTTTTCGCTTAATGTTGCCACAATTATTAATTATAAATTTTATTGTGTAGTTGTACTTGTTTGAATGCAGTATGTTAAATAAATTATACTTGAAATGTTAGTTAAATTGTATTTTAAATATAAATTATTTGTTAAATTTTTTATTAAGATTTTTTTATATAAGATATTGTTGCATAATTATTACAAAAATTATTTTGACATTAGTCAGTTTAATTTGTGAAGTATAAATCAGTTTTAAATTGAAACTGAAGTAAGTGTGGCATTTTTATCTTATTTATGTGATGTTAGAATTATTTAATTAAATATTCTTCACGTTTCGATTCCTAAAAGTCGTCTTGAAGACAAATTATTGGAAGACATATTTATAAAAAGAATCAATTTTCTATATAAAAGATACAATATGAATTCGATATATGTTTTGTTCTTTTCACTGAGAGATTGTTCATCACTTCATGATATTTATTGTTGATGGAGTTCAAATGTTTTAACCATGACACTCATCTTGTGATAGCGATGTTTTTGTACCGGAACTCAAAGTGATTTTTAAACGTCGTTATAATTATGTTGGGTCTTCAGAGAATAAAAACATTTTCTCAAACTGTTGTCTTTTGTATTTTTCTCATAAGTACTTTTAGTTCCTTGATTTTTTTTAAAAAATTTGTTAAAATAGAAATAAGTTTTCTTAAATTTCCATGTATCATGAGGAATTTTAAGAGGTCTATCTGAGATTCAAGTAATTTGCATAAAATTCTAATAGATTTATTCACATCCATTTGTACGAAGTAGGATTAAAAAGTTCTCGGACTGAGTCTATAACTTAAAAAATATTACCAATTAAATAGCTGAAACACATCCCCCTTCGAAATAAAACCCTTGAACAACAACCCACTTTTGCCATCGCTTGTAAAAGTCATCGAAACATTTCTTGAATCCATTTTTAGCCGTGTTCTTTAATTCAACCTGCGATGCACTTTTAACTTCATCTGCAGATTGAAATCGACTACCTTGCAAGTGAAGGGCCAGTTAAGGAAATAGACTAAAGTCGCGGAAGATGTGGCTGAGGATATCTCAACTGATTCTCCTATTTACACTATTGTGTGTGTGTGTGTTTGAAGCATGTTCTTACGAACCGTCGCAGAAACCTTTTCGATGTTTTCAGCGGTGTGGGAAATCAGCGGACGTCTAGAGCGTTTGTCGTCTTCGACCTTTTCCCTGCCTTCTCTGAAACGTCGATGCCACTAAAAAGCTTGCGTTCGCGATCATGTATCGCTGCCTTATACATATACTTCAACATTTCGTTAGTCACCATAGCACTCTCTCCAAAGCGAACACAAAATTTGATATTCGTTGTCTGCTCAACAAAAGCAATTTCTTTCAATCGGTGGCTACTAAATGCATCCACCTACAAAATACGAAGCCGTAGCGAGCGATTTGGAACAAACTTTTTTTAGAAAAGGGGAAGAACGCAGTAACAAAGAAACGTTATCGCAGTCGCTCTACTGCAAAAAGTTTTCACGTTATAGGTTCAGTCCGGGAACTTTTGAATCCTACTTCGTATATTCTCTATTTGATAAATAGACACCCCGAATGGTTTAGTACACTGTTCCCCAACCTTTTTATCACCGCGGACCGGTCAACGTTGGATAATTTTACCGCGGCCCGCTGAGTGGGAGGACGTTAATTGTTTATATTTTAGACTGTTTTGATTTAATAATTTTAATTTAATTGTATTTATAATCGTGACTTCAGAATAAAAATATAGCTACACCAAAAAATGAATATAAAGTGATTTTTATAAAAAGTAGCCCAAATCCAAGAAAAATATACCGCATTAAATAAAATGGAAATAATTTAATGTTTCTTGAGTGGACCAGTAGTATTTGATCCACGGACCGGTACCGGTCCGCGAATCAGGGTTGGAGACCACTGGTTTAGTAGACATGCTGATTACAAAGAAACATAATTAGGAGTAATATTTTTTCTGGGGTTTGTGATGTTTCGTAAAAACTCTTAAACTTGTCTTTTTCATGTTAAAGATAAATAATTATTTATTAAAAAATAATCTGAAATTTTTTTATCCACTGTTTATCTTGTAAAATTTGATTCCACGGGTAATCAAGAATACTTCTGTTTCAGTGACTTTTCCTTCTTTAAAATGATTAGAATATTATTGCGTGTCTTAAATGTCACCTAATTTCAAGGAAATAATGTTACAAAAGGGAAAGATAAGCATATTCTTAATAGTTTGTTAAAATTACTGGTCAAATTGCTCTCACACAGCATGAGATATCTGATAACCTTGAATGACTAATGTGCGAAGAAAGAAAACGCAAATTGAAATATTCCTCGCTATTTAAGTGCAACTACATATATTTCTTTTATTAAAAATCAATTCAAATTGCATGTTATCAATTTCTGAAGCTCTAATCTTATCTATTATTAATTTTTGAAATTATTATTAAGTTTTTGTGTGTGCTATAAAAAATTTTTGTTAAAGAAGGGAAATGTTAACTAATAATATCCAGAGAAGAAATATTTCATATTCGTATTTGTGTACGCAATCAAATTTCCAAAATATAAAATAATTAAGAAAAATACAGATTAATCATATTTGAATATATTTCAAGACTGATTTTCATAATTATTTTTTCATTTTAAATGTTCCTTAAGTTTATTGATGGCGTAGAGAAAATGATAAAAGACTTGAGAAAAAGATAATGTGATATATTCTATATTCTGCATGGATCAACCTGAAGTTTAATATTTTTTCTGAGCAAAATATGGAATTATTTTTTAATTATCATCTAACACAGAAAAAGGCATATCAATAATAACAGTACAAGAATGTACTTTTTCCAGATTATTTAATCCGAGAAAAAAATAATTTGTAAGCATTTGTCAGATTAATGATAAGTTAAATTTAATACATTCTGGATTTCGAGCATTTATTGAATAAAATTGATGCTACACAGATTTTGAACAATGTACTACATCGAAGAAGTGAGTTTTATCACGATGGATCCAATAATATAATACGAATTTTTCTTTCAAAAATTGATTAATTGTTTTAAATACTTTATAACACCGTCTTCGGTATGTCTATACGTTAGTGTGCACACAATTATGCCTCAAATTTCCATTTGATTATCAAAAGCTTGATTGAAGTGGAAAGTGCTTACATTTGGAGTGTGATTGTTGTACACTAAACCTACCGAAATTTTATATGTATATACCTATTTCTACCGATGGCAGTACAAATGACTGCTTTGCAAATAAATATCATATTTTTTTCCAGTTGATTATAGGTAATACAGAATTTATCATGAACAAAAAAACACAAAATAGAATTTTCCTATAATAATTAAAATACTTTTATTTATTTGTTCTTTGGATTTTAAGCATATACATTTTTTAGAAGAAAAACAGAACTTCAAAACATATTTTACTTCAGTAATTTACACAAGTATCGTTATTCAAATTATAAAATGAAATTTATTTACTTTATCACAATATTTACATTTGATTCAAAATTCACTCCTTACTTTGACCTTCATAATATTGCGTTTCGCACATCCCATTGGTCCTGATATTTCTCTTAAAAATAGCAAGAAGCGAAGATCTTCCAATTTCAGAACCTTTTTTAATTTTTTGCGAAACAGTTGCATCAATTGAAATTTCAATATTCTGATCGTTCTCTTTCGTTTCACATTGATCCTCGGAATTAGCTATCTTATTTTTTTTTCGTCACCTACGCGTATTCACAAAGGTGTCTTCCTCGTTATCCGTGTCGAATTGCTCAGTCAGTGTCCAATAAATCGTATATCCATCCCATCCTCAATCTCAGAGTTTTCTTCATCTCAGAACGGAACTCTCTTTTATCTTCCTACAATTTTCTTTTAATTGACATTTTAGAAGTAAATTTTTGAATTTGTCTTTTAATAATCCACTAACAATAAAAGTTACTGCTAAATCATTTGTATTTATTTATTACCCAAAGTTTATAGCTTATTAAAGTTGCAATTAGAGCTGACCACGTTGCAAATACAGTTGGACCTCTATATAATGAAGTCGCTAAATCCTGGAAGAAAAGTTCGTTATGTGGAAAATTCGTTATAGAGAGGTTTATCTTTTAATGTACTTTATATATAAACCGCATAAAACAAATTTTAAATTCATAAACACTATACATTAAAAAAAGTGATTATTCACACCTTTTTTAAAATTAATATATGTTTATTTTATATATCTTACCCATCAAGAGAAAGAACGAAAATCTGCAAAGAAAACAAGAAAAAAGAATGTCGAAAAATTCACTGTGTTTTCAATATCAAGAAAATAATTTCATACTAAAATTAATGAATTTTAAGATATCCGACTACGTTCGGAACCGTGATTTTAAAAAAGGGCATAAATGGTTATTTTTCATGATATTTAGTCTCACTTAGATTAGAATACATGTATAAAATTGTTTTAAGGACATTTTGACAAAAAAAATTATTTAAATACAATATTTCGGCAAAAAATTAACTTAGAATAACATTTTTTCAAAATGTTCTCCTTTTGTGAAAAATGCTTCTATTATAATAATATTTTGCCTGTATATAGCTCAGACCTCTGTACAGAGGCTCAAATATTATTTTTGAAAAAATTCACATTATTTTCAGAGTTACAGCCAATTCAAATTATTATCGGCGTTTATTTCTTGAAATTTCTCCCCTCTGTTGTCGTAAAACATGGATAAACCCACTTCTAAGTTATATATTTCAAAAATTCTAGTTGAGCCTCTGTACGGAGGTCTGAGCTATATACAGGCAAAATATTATTTTAATAGAAGCATTTTTCACAAAAAGAGAATATTTTGAAAATGGGTCATTCTATGTTCGTTTTTTGTCAAAATAGTGTACTTCAATAATTGTTTATTGTAATACTATTCTTAAAACAAGTTTATATACATTTTCCAATCTAAGTGACACTAAATATCATAAATATTATCCATTTATACGCGTTTGCAAAATCCCGGTTCCGAACGTAGTCGGATACCTTAAGGACATTTTATAATTTAAAGCATACAAGTAATATTAAACATACATTATTTTATAATTAGAACACGGGACAACTCCACTGAGCGGGAAAGAGGATATTGAAAATGTTTCTAGTGAACTGGGCAATGGGAGTTAAAAGTTGCACTTTTTGGATGAAGCGTCCCGAACTCTATTACTCTCGGTGAGTTAGGATCTAATAAAACCAGTTCAAGATGTATGGCCACCATAAAATGTTTTAAAGAGAGAATAACTTGAAATTTTTCTAGATACACTTTAAAAAAAAAAAGGAGAATAAAAACTGAATCAGAAAAGAAAAAGTTCGTAATATAGAAAATGCACTTCGTTATAGAGAGGTTATTTTACGAAGAAAATCGTGAGATGCTCAAAGTTCCAGGAAAAAGTTTGCTATATAGAAAAGTTTGCAATATAGAGGTTCGACTGTATTTGTAATGATCATTATTTTGCCCCCTCCATGGATTACCACCAGTCAGCGTACCTGGCATAAAGCAAACTTGTACTTAAGGCGCATAAAACAAAAATATACAAACACAACTCTGGACGACATTCTCTTGGAAGTTTGAGATTTCAATACTATAAAATCAACTATAAAATTTCATATATTTTCCAGCGGTCAAAAGACCGCTCACGGTTGAGAACAAACATCTATGATTCCGGAAATACAAAACCTGAGAGATAGATATTTAAAAATTAATGTGAGCTATATATTATTAAAACCTACTAGATATATAGCATATTATACAAGAAACATACAAGATATGTATTCATTATATTTAAAAACAATTAAAACCTGGAATTTAGCAATTTTGATTAAAATCTTAAAAGATGTCATTTGACTGCTAAGATAGGTTTTTTTTTTTTTGTGATAATTAGTTGAAACGGTAGAGTAGGACCAGTAATTCAATTCTACAAGAAATCATCCTGTGAAGCAGAGGAAACATATTTATTCTAAATCTAACAAGGCTTAGGTATCATTGTAGCAGAATTTCTATTTTTAATACCTGACTCATAATTGGTTTGGGTTTTCATAGGATTAAAAAACTTTGTGTAAAATTACTCGGGGTCGCTTTAAGGTATCCGACTACGTTCGGAACCGTGATTTTTAAAGAGGCGCATAAATGGATAATTTTCATGATATTTAGTGTCATTTAGATTAGAATACATGTATAAAATTGTTTTAAGAACATTTTGACAAAAAAATTATTTAAATACAATATTTTGGCAAAAAATTAACTTCGAATAACCTTTTTTTCAAAAGGTTCTCCTTTTGTGAAAAATGTTTCTATTATAATAATATTTTGCCTGTATATAGCTCAGACCTCTGTACAGAGGCTCAACTATGATTTTTGAAAAAATCACATTATTTTCAGAATTACAACTAATTGAAATAATTATCGGCGTTTTTTTTTCTTAAAATTGCTCCCCTCTGTTGTCGTAAAACATGATAAACCCACTTCTAAGTTATATATTTCAAAAATTCTAATTGAGCCTCTGTACAGAGGTCTGAGCTATATACAGGCAAAATATTATTAAAATAGAAGCATTTTTCACAAAAGGAGAATATTTTGAAAACGGGTCATTCTATGTTCATTTTTTTGTCAAAATATTGTACTTAAAATTTTTTATTGTAATACTATTCTTAAAACAATTTTATATACATTTTCTAATCTAAGTGACACTAAATATCATAATTATTATCCATTTACACGCTTTTGTAAAATAACTGTTCCGAACGTAGTCGGATACCTGAATTTTAAAAGTTCAACTGTTTCTACGTAATGAAGAGAAGGGCTATAATTTGCTGGTCAGATTTGGGAAGTTCGGGTTTTATTTTTAAAAAAGGTAGTCATCGATGATTATTAAAAAAAATAGTCAGTACTGCAGAATTTTGTGTGTTAAATAGAACTTGGTGGGCTAGTCCTAATCTGGGCTTAGAAGACTGGAAAATGAAACGCTGAAATACATCATTGACTTGTTGTATGATCATAATTCAAAATTCCGAAATTTATCGCCAATAAGCCCAGTATTATTCTAAAGCGTAACAAACTATGCAATACTTCCATAAATTATAAGAAACAGAGTACCTGTTGGTCTCACAGAACTTCGTCAAAAATGCTCTATAAATATCGAGAATGCAAAATAAAAACTGTTTCCATACATTTAAGGTTTCAATTTCATTTGTTTTGAACCATCAAATATCAAGGTGTTATAATTTGGCAATATATATTTGTATAAGCTATTGTACTTAAAAACTATACTTTAACTCTTGGAAAAAGTTTTTCTTTAGCTATTGGCTATAGAAAATACTCTCTTTATGAATATAATTTTTGCTGCAATCTAGCTAAACAAATCTGCAAAAACTTCAAAGTATTAGCCGAAAAAACATACGAAATCTTCAAAATTTTAAATCTCTCGTAAACCAAATGTGAAATAAAATTATCAAAATTACCTCCTTTCTTTATTGAGTTCTTTTTCTTTGCGGTCGCGTTGGATACTGAGTTTTTATGGGAAATGCCTCAATAAATACAAATTGCAATGTTAACCACTTTTTCTTCTTAAGCCTTGACATTTGTATTGTCGGTAAAAACTTCCTTCTACAATGATTAATTATTATAGATAAGTGTATACGTGTATTAAATCTTATTTTGATAAGAATTTTTTTTCGCAATAAAAATAGACTGTATCATTTTTGGGCAGATGTACAAGGTGTCCATGGCGGTCATCATGTCTTTTGACAATAATATTGTTAGATATAATTAGAGGTTCATCGATTATGATTAATATTAAACGTATTTTTAATCAATGGAAATTCTGTAGTTTGATTTCATTATAATATACTCGATAGTTTTAAGATGAGTTTTTATATGATTAAAAGAGAGAAAGCAAACTATTGACAATGCATTGGCTCACCTCTGGTCTTGATACATGCAAGCTTTTAACCGGCTGAGCATTCACCAGCAGAATTGGTGGATATCCTTCTGAGGAATTTCTCGCAAACACGTATGTGTGACTCGATATGCTTTATTAGAGAGATACGTGGCAATCATGCTGGAGAAAGAAGTACTGGAATAGCATGAAGACACGCTGTAGAAAGGCGTGCCGTGCGCGCTTGAGCATTATCTTGTTGAAATGTTGTCCCAGAGGTCCGTGAAAGAAACATCAACACTACTAGACGTAGAATCTCGTTAACGTACAGCCGTGTTGTGTATCACAGACGATAACCCGACGGGTTCAGATATCAGATGAAATTGCTGTCTGTTTGTCAAGAGAGTATACCACCGCTGTCTTGGACATCTCCAAGACTGTATAAACTCAAGACAAGTATAAGTTCTTTTGAAGTAGGAATCATCACTAAAAGCAATTCCACCTCCTCCCCCTTGAGATTCCAGGTTGAATGTGCCCAGTACTCCTCCTCTTCAGAAATTCAACTTCACCATCCTCTGTTTTCCCGAACTTCAGATATCTTTAAATAGCAAACTTAATCTGCTTCTCATATAGTTCCTTTACAAAACGAAATTCTCAAATCAAACCATTAGAAAATAGATTTCTCTCGAGGTTATTTAAAAACACGTGAGAGCCTTCTATGGCCTCTTTTAGTCTAATTACATGTTCTCTCTCAAATAGTGACATCTGCTCATGCTGTATATGAATCCATCTCCGAGGCATTGGTGCAGTCTACCTGTGTCAACGGAATCACATCACATTCATACAGAGTGAATGAGGGAAAATTAACGTCGCACTATTCAGCTACATGAGGGCTTTGAGCGACGAACCTCGTAATTTTGAGCTATGGTCAAGTGACGAGGTCGCACCTGAGCAAGCACCCTCCTTTCATGACTTCCACACCAACGGGAGGACGTTTGAGCCTCGACGTATTAATGTGCAACGGCCCTCCTCTGCACGGCGGGTCTTCAGCGGTACAAGGCTCTAACTTATAACATGTCAGCCACGAGTTCGTTACCTTGATCACTAGGATACCACGTCCACCACATTCATATGGAAGTTGTGCTTTAGTATTGAAATGTCCTAGGTTTTTTTACACCATCCGCATACTCCATTGTAATGGATTGGAGCTCCACTTAAGGTATCCGACTACCCTAAAATCATGATTTTTCTTAAAAATTGACAAGTTTCTTTTATAATTTTATTTTATAGGCAATATTATTAGCTTTATAAAAATACCAAGTTTTTTATTTTCCATCGACTAGAAAAAATTACAAGTGTTTTAGTAAAAGCAAACGCCATAACTTTACATAAGAAGTCAAACTTTAAAATGCGTTTTACTCGAACTGTATTTTTTTCGAGGAACTCAAACGGGGACAGCGATTGCTCAAAAAGTTTTAAAAATAATTTGCTGGAATTTTTTGTGTATGTTCTGTATAACCGTAGAAGTGTTTTAACCTTCAGATTTATCAATCACTGTTTTATTACAAAATTTATAATTCTTTATGTGAATATAATTACTGTTTTTTTAAGCAATTTCATATAATAACTAAAATAAAGTGCTCTAGTTTTGTAAAAATTAAAATATCTCTTATCCTGAAAGTCATTTCAAAAAGGAATAACAAAGTAATACATCAAAATTGAAAAATTGAGAATTTGTTCATTCACTATTTGTACAGAGCGGGCCCCGTTTATGTAATTTTTTGCCAATTTTTACCCATTTTAGTATTAATAATTTATTTTTTTCCTCTTAATTTTAGCCTTATTTTCTTAAAGTGTACTAAATAAATCTGAAAACCACAAAAAAATCTCCATATCTCCATTTTTTTTAAAAAAAAAGTTGTCGCGCAAGTAGTTGGATACCTTAAGTCAGTCATTGATCGCAAAAAGTAAATTATTTCATATATGTGTATGCTGAATTTCATTCACACATTCTAACAACTTCTTAATGCGCCATTTTTTATGTTATAGAAGTATATATAAAGAGAGTAAATAACTTAAATAGAATTACCATTGTTTTAATCAATATCTAGGTAAATTTATACTTTTGGAATAAGCGATGTTATTCCGATGTATTCTAGAAATATTTAAGACGAAGTTTGGATATTACTATAACAATTCGCTCTAAACAGATGTTAAATAAAAATAATAAAACTTGCTTTTAGAAAATTAATTTTGAAATTGCATTTGATTAATTATAAAATTTGACGGGTTTTTTTTTTGAAATTTTTTTACCCTTTTTAGTGTTTAATATTTTTATTAAATTATTTCTAAGATCCGGAGTAATGCTTCATGAATTAAGTACTTAACCAATTTAATTAACGCATTAAGCGAGGTAATCCCATCTAAAGCCTTCTTAACAAATCAAAGAACAGATTACCGTTACCAAAACGGTAAAGTAATTGCAGCATCTAGTTTAATGAACGTATATAATAGTATCAGAATAAGGATACATCCCTTCACGGATCAAAACAACAAGCTATTTAACTTTTCCTTAATGCTACTGCATTAAAAAAAACGAAGACTGAAAAAAAATATTCCTTTGCCTTAAATAGGACATTAGTGGTGCTGATAACAGCAGTTTGTGGAAAGAGGTTTTGCTAAAAAGAAAACTTAAAGGCGGGGAAGAGTCGTGATGGATATGTATTGCGGAGGAATGGTTGTTTTAAAGTTTGTTTTATCGAAAAAAATGGCGAAATGCCACAAAAAATATCAAAAAGTCTCTTAGCGATAAAGGATTTAATTGGATATGCAAAAAGCTGGAATTGGTTTAGATTTAATTTTTTCCCCTTCTTTTTTATCGTGAGGTTGAGAAAAAAAACGTAAAGGTTTACCTTAAGGGACGGTAACTAAATTTTTTTCTGCGTTTCACAAACCGAGAAAAAAATTCCAAATTTTAATACTTCAAGCATATGTAAAATGTATTGCTGTAGTGTTTTACAGCAAATGAGTCACTGTAAATTGATTGATAAAACTTGTTAAGTAATTTATACTGTTTATTTTACATCCATTGCATAAAAGTAATATTCTATCTTGTCTATTTGCTAAATTTTCGAATAACAATACCAATTTATTCGATATATTTTCAGTAAGAAAAGTGTAGAGTATTTTTGTACATGATTCAATGGGATAAATTCATATGACGTCATAGTCACATGAAAACTGCAATCACTTGTTTCCAGCCAATCACTTCATGAGTTCATGTGACGTCATAGTCCCATGATGAATACTATTCAGTTCATGCGCTTTGCTGTTGTCCTTTGCTTTTTGCAGGAACTTCCCTTTAAAAAATATATATTAGTCAACGAGATAATAACTTACATAGGTAAACAAAATCCATTTGATGTAAAAGTACATATATAATATAAGAGTTTGTTTATTTAAATTTTGTAAAATTTTTTGAAGGATTTTAATACTTAAACATCTTTAACCTTAAAATTTTGTCTAAATTTTGCAAGTAAAACACCAAACGTGTTCTCCGTTGAATTCAAAACTGCTACTCGTTTTGAATTCAATGGAGAACACGTGATTACTTTTATCATGTGACCTCATGAATTTAACCCATTCATTGTGTGTGAAAACGCTTCACCCAAACATCTAAGCATTTAAATCATGTGATCGCTTTAAATTTTGACGGTTGCTCTGTCATGGTGATACAGCAGATACAGCAATGGACTATTAACTTCAAGATCCAGCACTGCTGTGGAAGGCCTCCCTCTTTAATGTTTTGTTAATTAAAAGTTGAAAGCTAATTGTTAGAATCAAAATACATTTGGGGGGAAAATTAGGTTTATGGAATGAGAATTTACTAATAACTTTTAATATTCCATTCGTCACTTTTATCTCACATTTGTTTTCTATACAAGTAATTTTCTAGAGGAAAATTACTCTGCTTCAAACTTTTGCTTGTTGCATATAGTTTCGTTTAACGTATTTTTTCTTCAATTTTTAAATTAAATTATTATTACTTGTAATGTACTTATTGTAGACATAATTTTTTTAGTTGAGCAATATTCTTGGCTACAGCTACCAAATACCATGTTTAAATCTGCTTTTAATTAGAAATATCTTAAACTACAGAATTATGATGATATACGCATATAACAAAGTTTTTAAAGTACTTCTCTAAAATACTAATTTGTTAATTGTAATTAGTTTTATCGTTGTATAATTTTTCGCATCATTACTCACCATTAAAAACATGAAATACAATCGTGTGAAAAAGGACCCTCCCCCCCAAAAAAAACAATCTGGAAATTTCTAATTTCTTTTATACTAAATGTGTAAATGATTAAATCTTCAAGACCAATTTGTCTTAGATCGTAGAACGTGTTTCTATCGCACAACTAGAACTGTACAAAATCTTGTGGTTGGTATTGCAGTCTCTAGGAAGCACAACTTGTAATGCCGCTACGACGTTGTCGAGGACCTTATAATCAACTGGACGCCTTCAGATGTGCGAAGCTCGTTGGTCATACCAAGCAATGAACTGCATCTTCACCTTATAGACATCACATTTTTATGTCTATGCAAAGATGCTGGCAGGAATGATTGCTGCTCATTGGTGGAATGATGTGATATTAGGAATCTTTATCATTTCTTACATCGACGTACAGGAACTGATTTTAACATTCAACGTGAAACTTCTAGCCCTTGATAGGTTTTTGAGTTTTGAATCATTTTATATCTTTCTATATGAGCTTTACGCAATGGTCGGGGTAGCCTAGTGGTCAAAGTAATGGCACGGACTAATGGCTGACCAAATCCATTGTACAGATTACACAACTGTTCATACGCATTTCTCAAATTGTAAAACAGTAATTTACATGTATAATGTAGTTCTGAATTGTTATATTCGCACAAGTAACGCCTTCCTTTACATTAACTCAAACTCAGTGGCGCAACACCCCATGAGGACCAGGGCCTACTGTGCCCATCCCAGTATACGTGACCATTGGACGCTGAGTTGCATGAGCAGATGCCTCGATCAGTTGGTCCGTCTGAAGCAAGACCCCCAGTGTTTAAGTCCCCAAGCAAGCTTGGTACTCATTTATCGACCCACTGCAATAGGGATAAAAGGTTGAGTCAACCTTGCCCAGCCCGGGAATTCTTTTACATTATAATGGCCTTTTTAATGGCGAAATATTCTCCATACGGCCAAGTTGGCCTCATTTTTGGTGACTTTGTAACCATCTTTGGTTACAATATGGATGCTTCTGGAAATAACTGGAAAAATCTATTCCATCAAGATTTATGACGCAAGTGGATATTTCGAGAAAGTGCTGGAAGGTAAGGGAGTGGGACTTCTAGGCAATTAGTTCTTGGCGCTCCTCTTCCCTTAAATTCAACTTTTTACGAACCATTTTCACAAGCAATACCGTATTCATAAAGAAATCTATTATACAACGCGATAAACTTTTTATATAATGAGACATAATTTTTTTTTATTGCCATAGCGTATTCAATCCTATGTTTTTTTTATTTAAATACAATCAACATTTCTTGTTAAAAGTATTTGTACAAAAATAGATTGTTTATCATATCGAGTCATAGATTAAAAATAAAGGTATTCAACTTTTTTCTTCATTTATGAATTAATTTTTTTATATAGTTATTTTGCTTCATTCCCTCTTTTTCCTTTTCCTCTGTTTGCAAGAACAAAAGTTATATTGAGAAAGGAGCAATATGTGATCATATGTACTAATTAGTCATTTAAAAATCTCATAATTTAAAAAGGGTTTACACAATAGTGAGATTTTGATTTATAAAATAATTAATAAGAAACTTACATTCTGTATACTTTTACAGTTTCTTAAAACAATCATGTTAAGTTTAATTTGTTAGTTTATAACAACACATCAAAAATAAATTTTTAAAACTAATTTACTGCAAAATTTTTCGAAATTTTTTTTCATTATAAATAAAATACGACATTTGTAATATCAGTTACTTAGAAATTCGTATTCCATTAATAATTATTCGCATACATAGTTTTAGTATACAGTTGCAAATAATCATGAACAAAAATAAATCTTAACGTGGAAATTTTGCTTCGAGTTAAAGCAGCATTTATCTAAATTTGAAGAATTATTTTATCACACACACAATGTGTGTCCAATCGAATATAGTTTAATAAAAAAAATTTTATCTTAAAATTTTTTTAAAAAGTTAATAAGACTCTATTATTTTGACCATTTTAGAAATAAAACTTTTACCAAAAATTTAGAGTTAGCCTCCACAGATGGTGGAGACAAACTCTCTAAGTTTTTTTGAAAGGGAGGCTCCTTTTATCGGTAAAAGGTCACGGTAACCTGTTGTCAAAACGTTGACCAAAACGATTGATTGCACAAATGATCATGGACATGAAGTAACTGGCATTGCTACATAAAAAAAATAAATAAAAGTAGAGGCCTCCAAGTTTTCACTCAGAGTGAAATGGAAAGGAAGAGGAGGAAATACCAGCTCGGGTGCTGCCCTCGTTACTTGACCGTAGCTCAAAATTAAGAGCCCCAAATAAGTCTCGTGTAGTTCTAAGACGATATTGATTCTAACACAAATAAATTTTGAGTCAATTTACCTCAATTAAAATACTAGATTTGTCAAATTATTTCTTGAGTAGTATTTTTGGCAAAATTTATTCTGAAAACTACAAATAAAGAAACGAATGCTGACAAAATTTTTTAGAAAACATTCTTTTATGGCCGCAGTTTCTTATTTAGTAAGTCCTAATTAAATATTTGCGAGTCGATTTCAATGCTAACCAAATATCTTTGAATAAAGGGAAGTAATCTGTCAAATATGTAAAGGTCAAACGTTCCATGCTCACTCCAGTTAAATTTAAGATACAAAGGAACTGGCTAAGATACCTTTCTATCTGGTCAATGCGTTGTACACTATTACTGAATACAGGTTATATTAGATACGTTTTGAATCAGACAGACAAATATAAACAGAAAAATTGCATTGCAGGCTGAAATCCTGTGACCGCAAGCCACTTCCATTTTCATAAGCGTTCGGAAGAATTTTATAATAATTCATATTGTTGCCTAATTAAGCGAAATTTTTAACATTAATGATTAAAACAAGCAGGTCTTCGTGTATAGTATGTTAATCTAGATCGAAAATCTTTTAGTATAGAATTTCTTTGTGGCTCCGTATAATCATTATATATGAAAAACTGTTTCTAAAAATTCCAGCAAAGAATTCTGATTTTTATGAACTTCTTTTGAAAGTAAATCGGGGTTTTCACCATGAATAGTGGTGTCCTAATTGCAAAGTGTACTTAAAAAGATCGCCAAGTGGCGATATTTTGTGAATGGCAACTTGCATTGCTCATCCAAATTCGGATTTTGGATCAAGAACTAGCCTTACTATCTACATCTCGAGTTTAGCTAGATCGACAGATTTTAACATTAATGAATTGCTTAGTTTGAAGTTCTTTTTAAAGAAATAATAAATATATATTTTACATAACCATATTATTTTTTAAAAACTATGGTTTTTTATAACGTTTGTGCTTGTTTTTAAATTTCAATGAAAGAAGGATGGAATGAAAATCAAATTAAGTAGTAAAATCACCCATTTTGATCAAACGAAATAGACAACTTTATGGTTAACTTGGCATAATAGTTAAAAATAGAAACAGTTTAATTTAATTTTTTTTATATATAAAAATACTCTACCATCAATGTTAAATCCTAGTTTCGCTATTTTAAACAGAACTTCATATCTTATTATACTCTTCATTTTTATCTGAGCTGTTCCATTTTTTATTTATATATATAAAACGTATTTTGCATCTTTTTTCTTATAGCGTTATTATCAAAGAGCTACCTCTTTACATATTAAAATGAAAAAGATAAGCATTTAAGAAATATTTTTTCAATTTCTACTATTAGTCCACACTCTCTATATATTTATTTATTTATCTTGGTGGAATTTTAAATCGTTAATAAAATACATTTTAAAGCGCTCAGTTGAGCTGAAATTTTATGTACATGATTATTTTGGATGACAATACAATAATTTAAGTATAATTAATAAAAATTAATTGATTAAAACGAATAATTTAAGGAACTACAAATACAGCCACATTGACATCACTTTTGGCGACTTGGGTCAAAACGTTAAAAGATTTTTTTTCTCACGTTTTAAAGTATTCAGTTGAACTGAAATTTTAAATACACGATTGTTTTGGATG
>BMAV01022262.1:485789-523691 GCA_019973955.1 Trichonephila inaurata madagascariensis | reverse complement strand
TAATTCTTTAAATAATCAGTTTTAATAAATTAATTTTTATTAATTATAATTAAATTATTGTATTGTCATAAATAATCATATATATAAAATTTCAGCTCAATTGGGCGTTTTAAAATATATTTTATTAACGATTGAAAATTCCACCAAGATAAATAAATAAATAAACAAATATATAGCGAGTGCGAGCTAATAGTAGGAATTGACAAAGTTCTTTAATTTATTTTCGAAAGGCTTACATCCAATGATATCAAACTATGGATTTAGTATCGATTTTTAATGTAACGTTTTGTTGATTATTTGTATTTTGAAAGAAAAAGTCTTTTCTATATTAAGACATTATATGAAATGTATTTGAAAACTATTAGAAGATATTAAATGTGTCACCTTAACAATACCATAAGGATTTTTAAATTACAACAAGGAGCTATTTTCCTTTAAATTAGCTAGTAATAGGGGAATCTAAGTTCAGAATTAGAAAAATTCATGATTCAAACATCCATACATAAAAAAACAAAATATATAACCACGCATTTTGTCCAAAACATGTATAACATTCATTTCCTTTATTTATCTTTTAAAACTATTAGAATTACTATGAAATGTTCATGCTTGGATTACTTGATATAATTAAAAACAATACTAGATTCTGATCTTATTTATTTTCAAGATTTTTATCTATATAAATACTTCTAGGTCTTATTAAAGCATTTTTAAATTTATCACCTGCATTATCAAAAAGTTATAGTTTTCAAGCACAAAATAAAGACTTGAGTGTGTGTTTTTATTGTTGTTGTTGGTGGTGATCTTGTTACTTACATTTAAAAAAGTTCTTCGGCTACCTACTTTAAAAATCGAACAAAGAAATTAAATTAATTTCTTAATATAAGACTACGCCCGCGCGCGAGAGCCAAAGGATCTCAATTCATCCATTGTCTAAAATGAGAAAATGCTTTCTAAAAGTGGTGCGAATTAAAGCTACGAATGTGATAATCCGACCAAAATAGTGCGTAATTATTCAATAGCTTCTATGTGTTAGAAATGGAAGATTTAAAAAATATTACAAAAGTAAATTACAGTTTTAAAAAAGATAAAAAAAACACACTTTTATAGTTAATCGAACTAAATCGTAACTTAATCTTTTAGTTGCCAAATCTGGAATTAGTCGCCAGATGCGGGATGGATCTGAAAATGGGAAATAGTTAGTCCTGATGATCCTGATCAGGACAATGGAACAAAATTATTAAATAATTTTACTGTCATCGGTCCTGGACAAGTGAGCGAAATTTCGAATTAATCTGACCTCTTAAAGTGGGTAAAAATCGAGTTCAAGATTCCGTTACATGCAAGTGAAACTTATAAAAGGGTGTTAAAAACTAAATTTGAATAGAATAGATCTTTTAACAAGCTGTAGAAGTAAAACATTCATAAATTAATACAGGTCTCACGTATCTTAATAATCTGAGTAAAAAAATTGGATCAATAAAATATCCCAACAAATTTGAGTAAGCTATTTACATATTAACTTAATTATTACATATAGTTTTGTTGAAACGTTTTATGCATAGTTATAGATTGACATTTAAAAACTTATTTACCATGATTGGGGCAACTGCACTGTGGCATGCATACATTTCTTGAAGGCATCCTGTTTCCTATTGTAGGCCATCCTCGGTATGGATGAGGAAAGTATAAAGGAGCGTAGAATGGATTCAATGGGAAGTTTAGATACTTCTCAGAAAGAGGTTTGTTTGTTTCTAGAGGGGTAAAAACAGATCTAGCCTGAATTTATGTATATTTTGTGAAGCTTTTACATGTTTATTCAAATTAATACAAACAATTATTTAAAAAACGTTGGAAACGTTTATAAATAATGCACAAACACTGAAGAGTAATTACATTGTGACTACCTATTTAAAATGAAGTAGGAACACCTTTCACCTTCAGAACCCTCAACACCCGATTCGATAAGAGGCTGATAGTTAAAATCTGAGGTATCTGGTACCAGGCACTCAGCAAATGGCCCTGCAATTCCTGTACATCGCGAATTGGTAGCTTGGCAGCACGAATTTGGTTTTTCAGGGGGAATCACACAAATGTTCGATTGGATTCATATCAAGTGAATTTGGAGGCCCAGACATGACCTGAAATTCACCAGAATGTTCGTTTCTGAAATCGGTGTCTCAACCATAGTATTATATCGATTTTATCTTCATCGGAATGAAATAACTCCGCTACTTTGTGACGGCTCACGCGTCCTTTCTTTAACATAACCTCTGTGTTCTTTGACGGCCATGATTAATGGCAAATCTTTTCCAGCCCAAATCCAAGAAGTGAAACGAAGGATAGATGTAAATAAGATAACCTTTAAAAGGACAGAAGTTTTAGTAAGCGCGATGGCAATTTAGAGAAAGTTCAGTGTAGAAAAGGTAGAAGTGTAAATTGACGGCCTACCCAAGAATCAAATATATCTAGCCAATACTACAAGGTACATACCATTGTATTTGAGCCTAACGGAATATCTGAAGTTGATTGAACCATTGATTGGAAATTCCAGGTAGGAAGATTATTTTCCGAATTCGAAATATTATTAGGATTGAAAGTAGGCGGATATAATATAATTATATAGATAAGTGATCCAATTGCGCGATCTGTGTTAACTACGGCTACGTGTTTTGATTTATTCTCACTTAATATAAGTTTGTTCGATATATAAGTAATTTAAGTTAAACTCTTAATAAAAGTCATATTAAGAATTCTAAAATGTCTCTTCATTTCGAGAATCCCACACCTCTAACTTACGCTGAAACCCCACGATATGGTCGACAAAGGTCGGCCATATCACAACTTTTCTCATTATTTCGCCAAACACTCAATTTGTAAAAAGTCAGTGCATGGGCTCTATGCATACTCCAGCATCCTTATGTATAAAGATTTTTTAGTGAAGTTACATGAATCTATTGTTTTTATTAAATTTCTTAAGCTATTCTTTTTTCGAATTCTTACATTCGTTAACCAATTTTTCACATTTATAGGCATAAAAGGTATTTTAAAAAATTTATTAAGACCATTGATTGAAAAGCATCAGTATTAATGTTTCGCAACAAGAGATTGAGAACTTGATAAGTGGATTTACTTTAACAATTTTGGATGTAATAAATTATAGAAGATCTAAAGGGAAAAGAAATAATATTCAATTTAACGTAGCATTTGAAATTCAGAAATATTTTTATTTCTCAAATTCAGTAGATTTAGGTTTATCAGTAGATTTAGTAGGTTAGGTTAGGTTATTTAGGTTAGGTTATTTAGGTTTAGGTTATTAGGTAGATGGTTTTTATCATTGGTTATGAATTAGACACAATTTTTTAGAATTATTTATTTTTACAGAAAAACATGGAGCATATTTATAAAACAACGAAAAACTCTAAAGCAAACAGTGAAGTTAGCGATTTTATTAATTTCCAAAAATCATTGTTTCTTCCTTCTGAGCTCTATGATTACAGTTAATTGATTTTTCCTAATGTTCTTGAAATATTTTCTTATGTTCTCTATTTCACATTAAAACTCTATTGATTGAGATTGCTATGATAGCCCAAAGTCAATAGAGTTCAAGTAGTCAGAGTCAAAATATGTTTATTGGTACTTGCATTTCTCGAATTTGTTGATTACAAGATTTTGGTTTCAGAGAATTCGATAACTATTTAAGTAAAAGGAATTTATTTATATTGATTGAGGAAATCATCTTGATACTGTTTCAATTAATTTAGTTCTACAGCTTCGAACAATCAAAACTTTTTTACCGAGACAGAGTTGTAAAAAAGTAAAATTTCTTTCACTCTCCGGAATTCTTCCATTCCCTTATGTGCTACTGTACTTCAACGTTTTTATTATTATTAATTAACTGAACAATTAAAACTGGATCTCGAAATATCAACCTTCCTTCGAACGTTCTAGAATAATTATATGTCGTACATTTTTTTATAATTCGAAACAATTTACATTAGCATTTAGGTGTTGATACAAAAGTTTCATTCTGATTATTTTTTTTTCCGTTACCGAAACTAATAAATTACGTATTTTGATTATTAGATACAAATTTCACGAGAAAAAAAGGAATATTTTACCATTGGTATGATTGGAATTTTCTCCATTAGCTTCAAAATTTCTCTCCTAAAATTCAAACACATTTTTTTAATGTCTCAAATATTGTAATTTTTACTTGTAAAATTAAGTTAATGTTAACATTAAATTAATATATTAAATTACTTTCAAAAGTGCAGTTACCACAACAGTTAATCAGAAGGTATTTTTGAAGTATTCAGATTTTTTTTAGTTCAAAGTTTGCGCCAAAGAAAATTTCAGATGTAAATTTACGAAATTCAGTTCGAATTAATAACACAATAAACCTGGGTTGATCAACTGTGAAAAATTAAATTTTTAATTTCCTGTCTATTAAAAGGAAAACAGTTTGTAACATTAAAGAAAATCGGAATAAAATGTTATTTTTCCTATAGCTTAAACTAAATATAGTAAATTAATTCTTAATAATTTAAGTTTTTCAGATATATTTATATTGTTATATATATTAAATTGCTTACAAAAATTTTCTGAAAACAGAAAAGAAAAAAGGAAACTTAAGAGTTTTTATAATGCTTAAAAATGTAATTCAGTATTACAAAATATTGTTTACGAAAAACTACTGTAAAATTTTGGCATTAATTGAGTTATCTCGTCTGATTTACTGTCCTTAATAAAAGTTACTGATTTGTGCATTAAAAAAGAAATAATAAAGATGTGGTAATTAATCACTATTACTGAAGTGTATGAACGAAAGGTTATCAAATCAAATAAAGTAGTTCCCTGTATTTTTCATTTGTAATAATATGTTTCCAGTGTCACACAATTCTTAAATAATCCTGAACATTAAATGTTTCGAAATTTTTAAATCATATATTTATAAGGAATATGTCATAATTTTGAAAATTTTGGGTACTTAAAGTATTATAACACCGACCAATTTCGCGAAATCAAAAAAAAAACGTCGCGTAATGCTGCCATCGTATGCGTGAACATGACTATTGTGTTCGTAGATGTGTGGGAATTGTTTTACACTATAGGCTGCATACCTTGATATTTGGCTAAATTGGTCGACAGTATAATACGCAAGTACCAAATTTTGACTTCGAAAAAAAAATTGAGAATTTTATGTTTTTAGAAATGTGAATTGTTTGAAAAGTTTACATATCATATAAGAGAACTATTATAATTCTTCAAACTTCTCTGATTTTGTTATTAGAATCACAAAATACTATATTTCTTGGTTTGTATATTCACCTGGTTATCATTATTTGGGGATACATTTCTGTTATCATCAAAGATAGTGGTTCTGGAAGACTTGCTTGAAAGGGGAGTGTCTCTCATTTTCATTTTTCTCTCCGTTCTGGTTTGTTTCCTCATTCTGGCTTCACTAGGACTGTATACATAACCTAACACATAAATATTGCTTTAAATTATCTTTAACCAAATATTTTAAACTACTAAATTTATTGATAATCATAACTGGAAACACTTTTAAGCGTACAGGCGAGTTTTAAAGAATTATATACCTTCGATTTGGAATTGCTGCTAATGAAGCAATGATATAAACAGAAATACCGTATTTAATCGAATCTAAGCCGCACTGTTTTTCCAATGTTAATGTTACTGAAAATTATAGGTGTGACTTGGAATAGAAGGCAAAACATTTGTTGGATGGGGGAAAATTGAGTTTCCACCCTTCTCAAAAGGAAAAATGTAACCATCCATTCCATTCTTTATTCCCCATTCCGTGTTCATCTCCAATATTCAGTCTATCCTAAACATTGTTGTCTGTTCGTATTTAGGAAACTTTTTTGTATGCACAGTGTGTGTGGCGCACTAAAGGGGTTGGGGTGTCCTAGGGATCCGGACACCCCCCATAGCCCTTGATTTTTTTTCGATTGGTTATAATTTTATGTATATATTATGTAAAATTTAAGTTTGTATTTGTTATTAATAATTAATTTTATTAATTAATGCTAATTATTTATTCAATAATTAATTTTGTATTGTTTTGGTTCCCGAAAATAAACAAAATCAAAAGAATATTTTGGGCGGCGTATTGGAGCATGATACCAAAATGGTGGACTTTTGACCATGAACCCCTCCCCCCCTCGAAAAATTTTTTGTATGCGGCATTGAATGAACCTTATATTCTTCTTTCAAATACAAAATTCAGTACCAGGTGGCGCTGTACAGTATGGAATCCATAATTTAATTTGATTTAATTTCTTTATTAATTATTTATTATTAAATCTTTTACATTCTTTTTAAAAACATTCTTTTAAAAAAATGATGCATAACAAATGCATTGGATAGCACTGAAGACGACATCGTGTAGGAAAATGGCGACGTCGGCATCCATTTCGAAGTCAGTTGTGCCAATGGGAGTGACGAATCCTTTTCGAAACGTGACACTGACGGTTTGTGAAATTATGGGTTCATGTACGTATTTAAAAGTTTGTAATAATTGTAAAATTAATTAATTATTAACTACTTAATATTTCTCATTAAATTTTTTAAAATAATTTTTAAGTATCGGATATTAATAGCCCTTTCCATAAATGTTTTCCTCAAAAACGTATAGATAATTGGGGGTGCGGCTTAGAATCGATGACATTTTTTCACAAAAACATTTCGAAAATTTGAGGTGAGGCTTAGAATTTATGGCGGCTTAGATTCGATTAAATACGATTTAATAAATATATTGTGTGTGTGTGTGTCTTTATTAAATATATTTCATATCTTATCATAATTTTTAAGCTTATTGATTCTAAATTGATTTTACTCAAGGAATTCTAAATAAAATTAGAAAATGTTTGATTATGTAAAAACAAGACATGATTTTATTTGAAAACAATCAGGTTTTTCTACATAAATACACAACAAGTCTTACTTTTAAAAATATCCATCATTGAACGTGACAAAGTTGAAACACATTATACGGCAAATTGGTTATTAAGAGCCCGACTGAATTTTACTTGCAGCACTCTGATGAATCTACAAAGTTCTCAAAATCGAATATTCCAGAATACGAAATTTGTTGTTTTAGCTTCTGGCTGTTGCAGTTTTCAAACAGTTGAAAAGGCTCAAGGCGAGTAAAGTTTAAATAGTTACATTTCACTGGCCCTGTATCTAAATTCCTTAAGGGCCCTTTTTTTAGATATGGGAGCCCTGTTAGTGGGACTGTAGGTACACTTGTTGGAGCCTCTGTAGCTTGGGGGCCCCGTATCATTGATACGGCGGTAACTACACCCCTGTTACATTCATTGTAATGATCAACAGGATCTGGTCTTAAAATCGTTAAAAATAACTCATGAAATTTCACAAAAATGCCCCCAAAGAATTATTACATGTAAGAAAATATGAATTTTTGAGAATATTTTTCAATATTATAATAAGCTATCTTCATTTTTCAATATATATCATTTATTTTTAGAAAGTGCTACAAAATACAGATGAAGACAACAACAAAACTAGACAATTAACAGATAACTTACTTAATGTTTTAAACATAACCAAACAAAAATTATCAAAAAATTCTTAAAATTTCAAAAAAAAAAAAAAAAAAAATCATAAAATTTTGAAAATAAATTGCTTGAAACTGAAAATATTTTAAAAAATGACGTAATAAATATATATATTTCTTCAATATTCAAACTATTGTCTCACAACTATTATTCAAGTTAGAAATATCTTAGATGCATCGGATGCAAAAAAGATGACATCATTAAAATTTAAATCCTAGTGATAACTACAAAAAAGTCTCTATATATATAAATTGCTACAAACCCTTAAAATTGAATAAAAGTAATTAAAAATAATTCCAAATAACACTTGTTTGTAATTTATATTACACGATGAAAAATTGTCAAAAAAGAAAACTATGTGCTGCGAAAATAAGCACACTATTTATTGCTTTAAAAAAACATTTTACTTTTACTTCAGTTTGATATTGTATATATATATAGATACTATGCACAGTTAATTTATCAAGCTTAAATTGATTTGTGAAAAGTTTGTATTTTAGTGAAAAATTAAGTATTTTTGAAATTGATTACATTTTTAAAATATTTCAGATTACTGAAAAAATTAAAACCAAAAAAATAAATTGTAGCTCACTTGGATATGTTTCTTTGTGTAATTTCTCTAAGGCTTGTGCTTCTTTATAATACTTTATTTTCTCTTCGGAACTCAAATCTCTCCACATATTACCTAGAAGGGTACTAATTTGACGATTTGTTTCAGCAGGGTGATCTATTCCTACTTGACGCCTATGTTCTTTGGCAAAGAGCATAAATGCGTTTGGTGGGCGGCTGATTTTATTTGGCTTCGGTTTGAATATAAGATCAGTAAGACTTGGTGGTAAATCTCCTGAATCCTCATCCTAAGAACGAGGGATATTATGCGTTATAAATTACGGAATGATAAGTACGAGGTGGGATTCAAAAGTTCCCGGACTGAGCCTATAACGTGACAAATTTTTGTAGTAGAGCGACTACGATAACATTTCTATGTTATTGCATTCTTCCCCTTTTCTAAAAAACGTTTGTCGTAAATCAAGTGGTCAGCGTCTCGCCACGGCTTCGTATTTTGTAGGCGGGTGTATTTAGTAGCCAGCGATTGAAATGTTGAAGAGAATGAATATCAAATTTTGTGTTCGTTTGATAAAGAGTGTTACGAGGACTTACGAAATGTTGAAGAAAATGTAAGGCAGTGATACATTATCGTAAACGCAAGCTTTTGAGTGGCATCGAAGTTTCAGAGAAGGCAAGGAAAAGGTCGAAGACGTCAAACGCTCTGGAAGTCCGCAAGCTTCCCGCTCTGCTGAAAACATCGGAAAGGTTTCTGCGGTGGTACGTAAGAACATGCTTCAAACAATAGCACAAACAGCAGAATCAGTTGAGATATCCTCGGTCTCGCCACCTGCGAGTTCAGCCTATTTACTGAACTGGCACTTCGCTTGCAGGGTCGTCGATTTCAATTTGCGGATGAAGTTATAAGTGCATCGCAGGCTGAACTAAAGGACATGGCTAAAAATGGATTCCAGAAATGTTTCGATGATCTTTACAAGCGATGGCAAAAGTGTGTAGTTGCTGAAGTATCTTACTTCGAAGGGGGATGTGTTTCTTCTATTTAATTGGTAATATTTTCTGATTTTTAGACTCAGTCCTGGAACTATTGAATCCTACCACGTGTAATGCGAAAGCTAAAGGAAAATATTTTTAATGAAAAATTTACTTAAATCTCGCAAAATGCTTCGGAATCAGTTCCAAACATTAATAAAAGGAGACAAGCTTGACTTTAAAAATATCCACAGTATAAATATGAGTAATACAATACACACAGTTCAATTTATAACCCTATTCGATTTAATTTGTTACATTTTATGCATCTCGTAGTCCCTCTGCTTGGTAACTAAAATCATTTTATTTCGATTAAACATAAAAGGGTTTTTTTTTAGTTTTTTTTTAAACTATAATTTATTTTTTTCATTTTTTGGTTTGATCTACAATAAAAGCATGCATTTGCAGTTTCTTAAACTATTATTTGTTCATTGATGAATTAATTTTAAATGCGTCATTTTTTAGAATCTGGAATACCCATTGGCATCTTATCAGTGCATAGATATGGCCTGGTTTTCAAAATGAAGGATCAACCAACTGAAGGAAATCTGGAAGAGCTAAGTTTGAAATATTTCATGCGAAAGAAGGTGTAAAGTCAATGATATTTTTCACTAAAAAGAGCTCAATATTCTCTATGAAACTCGTATCTCTACTAGACACAAAAGTGCACTTTTTGAATCGAAGAGTTTGTGAGAAATTATTTAGTCCTGTGAGACCTCTAAATTTATTCTCAGCTGTTTGGGTAAAAGGAAGCAATGAATGATGTTTCATTCCACAGATCCAACAAGAGAATTTAGAAAACAGATTTTAATTATGAGTTAAGCGGTTAGAATTATGCTTCTCAATTGCGACCCAATTTTGAGTCATAATTTTCATCGCGCCGCACTCATACAGCAACGTATTGAATGCAATAATAATATACTTTGACACTAAAGCTACAATGAGACTTTAATATTATAAACTGCGTATATCACCAATATATGTATTATATTATGTATATGACAAGCCCATGGAAGTCACTAGTAATTACTTAACTCGCTTTTAATTTAGTATTGATAAATCAATTATTAAATGCGTTTTGCCGCTCTGATATATTTACAAGTATCTTATATCACTGTAAATATGTATTTTATTTTTATCATGTCAGAATGTATTTTGTTTTGCTTCCTTTCGGTAAATTAATAACTATTTTAAATCTTTTATTTTCGACTTTTCGATATCCTTGGGCCCCCTACGTAGGATTATCATGCCTCCCAAGAGGAGGCCCCACAATTTGAGAAACGCTGGGTTAGAGCATAATTTTTTTTTTCGCATGCACGAATCTTTTTTCTTTATTTCCATTTCAGAAAAACTAGACAATATTGTTTATATAATGGTAAGAAATTGCTAATGCAAACGTTTTCGCTTTTATAGGGTGTAATAATCTTTTAGTCGCCAAATCTGAAAATAGGACCTAGAACTAATCGCCAAATCTGGAAATGGTATGTGAAATTAGTCACCAAATCTGGAAACGGTGTAATGAATTAGTCACCAAATCTGGAAATCGTTATTCCTGAGATCCTGATCAAGACAATGGAACAAAATTATAAAATTATTGTATTGTCATCGGTCCTTGACAAGTGTGTAAAATTTCGAATTAATCTGACGTTTTAAAGCGGGTAAAAATAGAGTTCAAAGATTCCGTTACATACAAGTGAAACTCTTATAAAAGTGTGTTAAAAAAAAGAAAAAAATCCTTTACCCTACTTCACAGAGAGGGAAAGGTAAATTTAATACGTTGATGAATTTTTCTCATAGGATATATTTCAAAAACTCAGTTTTCAAAAAGAAACTCTCTCTCTCTCAAGAGTTTTGAAATTAAATTTCCTATTCACCTATACATGTTTAAAGTGCATTGAGTGGGGAATTAGGACTGAAATAGAAAATGTGCGATATTCTCGAGAGGAGTCGACGAGGCCAGAGGGACGTCAACATATATGAATCAACCTTCGGACCATTTTTGAAGGTATTATAATCCATTTCCACCTAGCTGTTGCAAAATGGGCAAGATATTTTTAATGTTCCCATATCATCAAAGATCATTTCCAATCCATTTGGTGTTTACGTCTAAGAAAATGGCCTTCATTGTGCTTATTAAGAAAACTGCCATTGAGTCAATGATATCGATGTTTCCTTTTTCAATGATGTCAGATTTACAAACATGACAGAATGGCTCAAATTTGTGTTCGAAGAGTAATGGTTGTATTTCAGAAATATCAGTGCCATGTATGAGTCTGATGTTGATGGATAGCAATTCGTCCTCTACTGTAGAATGCTACGCAATGTGACATTATGGTTTAAGGTATCATCACTTACGATAATCAGTAACTACTTTTTCTTATTGGTGACACTGTGATCATCCAAGAAAATTTGTGGCTGGTAGCACTACTCTTTCTTCATGGCGTTTCTTAAGTTATTTATTAGAAGTATAATGCTATACACGCCACACACGCACGACACGTATCCTCCAACAAAATTTGCAAGTTACCATGTGATTTCCTGGCCACCGTTATTCCCTAATTTATCATTTATTATTCTCTTTGGGGGTGTGATTGGTAGTCATTCGCGAACAATGTCACTGCCACGCTAAAAAGGATGAACCGCAACCAATCGTTGTTTGTAAATAGTCATTCCTCCTTTGTCGACACTCATACACTCAATATCTGATGCATGACATGTTGATGCCAAAATAATAGGTCTTATTAGATCTACAATTAACATACATCTTGTTGCTGTTTCTCTTTGTACTGTTATATCGTGTTAAAACAAACAATTTATTGTTGGATGCTGTTTTTCTCTGTTCGCCGATTTTCATCACTTTCTACGAACGCATTCGAGGCGTTTACTGTCACGCAGTGTATTGTAAAATTAATGACCTTGTTTCTGTTTAGGAGTTCAAATACTTAGATTGTCATGTAGTTGAATTTCTTAGGGCTCCCTTTCTGTCCCTCTCCTCCTCTCAATAATCTTCCTATATTGCAGTCTCTTATTCTATCATGTTACAGTAATTAATAACTAGATTAAAATACGCAAATGACATTCATTATAAGCATACTACCAAAAGAAATATATTTCTAGCTGAAGAAATATAATATTTGAAAGATAAAGGAATAAATGTTACACTACCCAATGCATTTTGGAATCTAAGTTTTCAATCAGTGTCTCTCTGTCTGTGTCCTCGGAAGCAATAGAATTTCCAGAAGTGTCAAATGACTTTTGAGTCTTTGTGTTAGACTCTTCATTACTCGTGGACTCTGAAGTCAATGGACGCTTTTGTTCCACATCTCTTTCTAGTATGTGTATATTCGCTCTGGGTTCTTTTTTGACACGAGATAAATCTAAAAAAATTACAATTAGACATTTGAATGTTCAGCAAGTTTCTAATATTATTGAACTAAATTTTGGTTTATTAGTTGATTAATTCAAATTGATTTCGAGTGCCGACAGTAAAAAAAATTAGTGAAGTCTTCGTAATTCTAATGGTCACCTGGTGAAAATGACATTAGAGTAGGCACTATGCTATTTCAATTCACAGAACATTGAACAGAGCTAAGTTTGAAGTAGTTTGATTAAAAGATTCATAAGTTCATAACATGCAACAATAATAATATTTTTGAAGCTAATAAAATATTGCTGCAATAAGTAACATCAACATTCGATCTGATATAGTATTTTTAAAAATATTCTTGCAAACTTCTTGCACGTATAGGAAACTATAAATTTTATAGCGTTTAAGCTATCATATTGGCTTAGATTATCCTATTTTAAAAATTAAAATCTTATTATTTATTTTTATTTTATTAATAAGTAAGAGAATTTACTGTTTTTGAGTTTAAAAAATGAACAATGAACTAATAAAAACTAAAATAAAATGCTAATTGTCAACAAAACTTAAAATATAAATTATGTTACAATAAAAAGAAAACTAAAAGACAACTAAAGTTAATTTCATACTTCTGAAAATTGATACATTTTTGAAAAGGAAATTCAAATTTCATTAATATATAAAACTATATAATTCGAATGTCAAACGATAAAGAATATTTCTTTCCCTGATTATACATGGCGGTCTAATCCAGTTTCCGTTGCAAGGTTACTAAATTGGCGATTTCAGCAAAGAAGTTTCGCCAAATCCGTTAGTTTATCTAAAAATTTTAAGTGGAAAAATCGTTTGACTTAAAAATATGCCAAGATAAAAAATAAATTACAAATAACAAAAAAATGTACATATAAGCATGGCAACCTTAGAATTGTCTTAAAATTCTTAATAATTTGATTCTATTTCAACTATTTCTTGAATTCCCGATTACGTATAAATTATTATAATACATCATTCTATGGATAAAATATTACTTAATTTTTGTTTCAATTTTGTTTTATTCCAATATGAATTATAAGAGATATCCATCGCTGTTATAACATATTTCTGAAAATTAAATCCATTACCTCACGGAGTCACTGTAGAAGTTTATTTCCTATTTATAACTAATAATATTTTTACAAAAACTGATTCAGTAAAGAAGAATAAATTAATACCTATGATATTTTCTTTTTGTGCTTCATAGTTTGTATCACTTCCTACTTTTGTTCCATCATTTGCTGCATGGTTTTTCGAAATATTTTGGTAAAATAATTTTTTTCCATCGCTAACTGAAGGATAATTCAAATCCGCTTTGGACTGATTGATGTTTGAGTAATTTGCATTTAATACAGATAGGGCTCTTCTTTGACTACATTTGCTTCTTTCGTATTCCATCTTTATAAACCTAAATTATAAATAAAAAAAAGAACACGCAGAATATTAGGAAAAAGAATCTAAAGAATATTTATTGTATACAAAACTCACATGTTTATTTAAATCTCAAAGTGTGTAAGTTAAACTTTTTTTTTTAATTCACCAGATGTTTTATTCAAGAACTCTTTATTATATTCTAAGACGATGTGAAACTAAGTTAGATTCCTTAAATGGAATGAAAATGAATAAGATGCCAGATCTATCATTAAATTTTTATATTAAATTTAGAGCAAAACAAACATTTGATTGTTAAAATAAAAATAATAAATTGTTCATCATCATGTCCAAAAGTACATGTGGAATTTTTTTTATTAATTTCACTCAAATATAATTTTTTAAGTACGTATGTTGGGTAGCAAATTAAATGAAAACAATAACTTTTTTAGCTTGATTTAAATGAATGTCATAGAATAAAATATTAAATGAATATAGGCCTTTTAGTAATTTTGATGTATAATGCTAATACAGGTAATGAATAAAATTCCTGATATATTTATTCATATTAAAAAAAAAAACTTAAAATTTTTTCCCTTTCAGTAGAATTTATTAAACAAAATACCCATAATTTTAAAGCAAACTCATGAACTCATAAGAAAATATTTTCATGAAAAAACTATTTTATTATATTTTATTTGACATTGTGTTAATGGTAAAAATATATTATAAAGTTGACTTTAATGTCCTTATTTGCGTAACACAGTGACTTAAGTAAATAAATTTTGTGTATTTTGCGTTAAAACATGATGCAAAATTCTTTACTTCGTTTGAAATACTGGTGTGTATAAATTAGTAAAAAAAGAGAGATTTTAAGTTTTCAGTCGTATATATTAAATACAAATAATCAACGTTTTAATAACCACAAAACGGCTTTTATAGCTAAAAAAATACATAAGTTTTTAAACTCTATCCATTAACCCATCGTATTATAACGAACTATTTAATTTCGCACTAAGTTAATGTAGCTACAAGTCTCAGAAAAGCAACGTAATACCATAATTTTTTTTTAAAATAAGGTATTAATTTAATTTCATAGAAGAGGGAATTATATTGGTACTAAATAAAACGAGGAGAAAATTTATTTGAGCAGCACATAAAAATAAGTGAAATTTCTCACCTTAAAAGTAGAAAATAAACTTTCAAAATACGTTTCTTCGCCTTTTGAAAAGCACAATAGTAGGAATTTAATTCAAATGAATTAAAAATGGCGATTCTGTAGAACGAAACGCTGACAATGAACTCGCGTGACCTATAATGCGTATTGTATGAATGGATTATGAAAAGAAGGAAAAAAATTGCTTTTAAACATCTCAACTCTATTTTTGTTAAATAAAAATTATTTTTTAACAAGGCACATATAACAGTAGTTAATCTAAATCGTATTGTGCAATATTTTTCTTCTATTTGGAGTAAAAATTTCTGAATAGCATCACTTAATTGGGTTTTAGTAAGAATACAGTTAATTATAAGATTTTATTTCGGGATAAAATTTAAATTTTTTAAGTGAAATTTTAAAATTTATAAAGTAAGGAAGCTATATTACACAGATTTTAAGACTATAGTGATATATATCATTTGCGAAATAAGTCTCAAATAACAATGATTATTATTAATATAATTACAAAAGATTTTAAATATAATATTTTTCAAAATTGTTTTGCATTGTGTCGTTTTTTATGAACTAAAAAATCAGTTTAGTTTTCTGGAACAAATTTTATGGCCGCAATAGCCATTAGATTCATAGTCGCAAATTCGTGGCCGACGTTGTGGAGTCGGGGTTTCAAGCCGTAGTGCCACTGAAGGGTCACAACGCAGAAAAGCTGATGCACGTTAAGTCTGTCGATGAGCAAAATCCTCTCGCTGGCTTGGTGTAAAGGTTGGGGAGCGGGGAGCTACCTCAAACGTTGGTCTCGTCACTTGACCGAGTTTCCGAATTTGGGGATCCATTGTCAATCGCCCTCGTGTTGCTTTAAAGGGTAATGTTAGGTTTCCCTCGAGGCAGCTTTCAACGAGCTTAAGAAAGTCAGATCAAATCCTCATAACTTATACTTTTTTTCTCAATCTTTATATCAAATTAGGGTTGTTCAGTATCTTTGGAATAAATCTTTTTTTTTAATGCTTCTTGTTAAAATACGCGAATACATCCTTGTCTGAAAAAATAACAAATTCCTAAGTAACTGATGATGTTTAGAAAAAACTAGTTAAGTACACACATATTTATTTGAAGGATAAACATGACAAGTGGCCTACCTAATAAGAAACAAGTAATATAAAAAAAAATTTAAGTCAATTCCTACTTAGATCAACAAAGAAAATTTTTATTTTAGCTACTTTTTATTAAATAGTTACAATTAATATAAACATTATATACATATGACAGAATCACAACATTAAGTAGTAATTCATTTTTATTCATTATCATTAAAGTATCGTATTGTCATCCAAAACAATCGTGTATATAAAATTTCAGTTCAACTGAAAGTTTTAAAACGTGTGAAAAAAACCTTTTCAAGTTTTGACATAAGTCGTCAAAAGGGTCGCTAAGTCGCCAAAAATAATGCCAATGTGGCTGTATTTGTGATTCTTTAAATAATGTTTTAATCAATTAATTTTTATTAATTATAATTAAATTATTGTATTGTCATCAAAAAGGATCATGTATATAAAATTTCAGCTCAATTGAGCGCTTTAAAATGTATTTTAATAACGATTGAAAATTCCACCAAGATAAATAAATAAGTAAATAAATAAATAGAGAGTGTGAGCTATATAAAAGTAGAAATTGAAAAAGAAAACTAAAAGAGTGAAGTGGATATTCGATTAAAATATTAGAAAAATAATTGAAGAAAATACTTCTTTTATTGCATCTAATGGGTTAAGAAGTGGATACTTGCTTATTGTACTATAAACCATTTAAGTTAAATCAAAAGACGCCACCAAATGCCATGATATGCAGCCGACAGTGGCACGTTCGACCACAATAATAATAATGATGACAACATTTGGTGATATTTTTTGAAATGGAAACGTCTTTTGATTTGGTGAAGCAGATTAACGTTATAGTATGTAAGTACCAATACACGTTGATATTATTTTATTTTTATTATAAAACTTTTATTTCTATTCTTATTATTCTAATTTATAACATTTTCAAAGTCAAAGAAATGTTCTCGAACAAAAAGTCACCACAACTTTAGATTGGAAAGGTTGCTGTTGCAATGACTTCCAGCTGACTATTTGTCTATTTTTTGTTGCTTATATCTCTAAAAAGTTTCATTAAAAATGGACAATGAGGTCTGTAAACTTTAACAGTGGTCAGGAAAAGAGATAGACATTTGAGCTGGCACTCAGATCTTCACTTCCATGTCATGCCCAGAGTGAGGGCATTCCGGGACCCGGATCCGGAATGGTCTTCCCGTTTCCGTCTTTTACCTATACTCCGAAACTTTGAATCCAAACCAACTGACGAACCTGGCTGCTGAGCTGGTATCTACCTCTTCATTTCAGTATGATATGAATATCACGATTTTGAGGCATTGACATAGTTCACTTGCATTATCTTCTTTTCCCAGTTTTGGCACCATTTAATAATTACTTTTGCGTGTCTAGATCAACCAATAAATAAAGCAGGGCAACAACTGGAGGTTCTTAGGCATCTAACATTTTGGGGCTTTCATTTAGAAATCTTCTAAGCAAAATATCAATAAAGGAGACATAATATAAATTTATATTGATTAGACATATTTACGATACAGATATTGGAATCGAATCTGGCAAAACGAGCAATTATGGTAAAAAACTGAACAAGTAATTACCAGTTAACATCAGTAACGCTCATTTCCTTGGAAACGAAAAAAGGAACACTGAAATTGAGAAAAAAAATAGGTTTCTACCGAAATTTTAAAAAATTTGAAAAATTTCTAATTACGAAACAGAGACAGAGAGAGAGAGAGAACAGACAATTATTCGAAATTACGAAGCAAAAAATTAACTGTCAAGAACATAATTTCAGATGTTAAACACAATAATGCTCGTAAATATTCTGGTTTAAAAAGAAGTGCAGAAATAAAGAAATATTCTTTTAAGAAAAAAAACCTTTCATTTTATGATGGGAAATAGAGATTGTTTTCACTCGCGAATATTGCTGTCTTGAACTTCTTCATCTCATCATACCTATGCAGGGAAAGAGAAAAATTAATTTTCTTGTGGTTCTTCGAGTTATACTGTGAACTTCTATTGGAAAAGTATTTTAAAAAAAGATTCTTCGTTTTTGATAATAGTTGAAGTTTTTTTTCTTCAAATATGTTATTTAATAGAACAATTTTCTTTTAATTTTCAAATTGAGTATTAAATAGATGATTATAAAACCCAATAAATATTTACTCACATTCTCTCATTCTCAAATTTCATCAAAATGAGAAGGGGTTTTTATTTTAAGATCATTTTTTTTCTAATTATTGCAATCGATTTTTTAGTATATCCTGAATATTCTACATTCCATCAGAGGTGTAATGTAACAGGCACTGTAGCACCCTGGGTAACGCTGATTCTACTACAGCCTTTGTCATTTTCTTGCAAGTCTAGTGTTTTTCCTATTTTTGGAGACTTCTATGAAGGTTTTTAACAACTGCCCTTTTAAGGGCAAGGACAGTCCCAGCCTTAAAGTTCTTTTCTGGAATGCTGGTGGCCTTACTATAGTTTTTTTTTTATTCTGCTTTATATTGGACTGCAAGAGGTCTTATGTCCGAGAGGACGTTGGTGGGCGTAATATTAAAAAAAAAAAACAAGTATTTTAAAAAAAATTAAGTCAATTCCTACTCCAATTTTATTTTAGCTACTTTTTATTAAAAAGTTACAATTAATATAAATATGTATATACATAGGACAGAATCACAACATTAAGTGGTAATTAATTTTTATTAATTATCATTAAAGTATCGTATTGTCATCCAAAACAATCGTGTATATAAACTTTCAGTTCAACTGAATGCTTTAAAACGTGAGAAAGAAAACTTTTCAAGCTTTGACACAAGTCGCCAAAAAAGATGCCAACCTGGCTGTGTATTTGTAATTCTGTAAATAATTAGATTTGATCCATTAATTTGTATTAATTATAATTAAATTATTGTATTGTCATCCAAAATAATCATGTATATTAAATTTTTAAAATGTATTTTATTAACGATTGAAAATTCCACCAAGGGAACCACCTCAGTCACCCTGGGCAAGCATTAACGTTAGTATCGAGTGCGCGCCTGTTGCCGGATTAAAGAGTATCTAAATACAAATAACGCCAATATGTGTGGTCTACTGCGTCACTGAAATGTAGTTGCTAAGGAAATTTTACCACATATTATAGATGTGAGCACCATCTGAAATTAAAAATTAACAAAATGAGTTCAATGGATTTTCGCGTGTTAGTTTTATATTTAATTACACTTGTTATTACGCTCTTCAAACGTCTCAATTACACAACAGATACGCTTCGTAATTTGATGTTGATCGGTGGACGGGGTCACAGCCCATGAGCTCAGTGTGTTTTTCGAATAGGAGCGTAATTTAGCGTCAATTAAGGATTCGTCAACAATTAAGTAATCAGGGTCAAGGCTAATTTGTTGAATTTCACGGTGTTCATTTCGTTGTTGATTAATTCTACGCAACTAGAAACGCATTTAATACTTAACGTATTTTGAAAGAGAAAAACGAAGAAAAGGGTAAATGAAATTTAAGTTTTATATTACAAGTAAGAGAGGGGGATATTAATCGAAGCTCATATGCTAGTTTTATCTTAAGTTCTACAATGCAACAGCAATATTATTTAATACTTGAATATTTTCTGTCTATATTTATATCACACAAGGCTCTCTCTAACTAGTATAAGATGAAAAGAAGAAGTATTCAAAAAGTTATCACAAAACATTTAAAAAAAAAGATGAAAACAATAAAAAGCTTTAAGAACTTAAAAAATACAACCAATTTTTCGAGGGTTGAGGGAATTAAAAAAACTTTTAAAATATCCATTAGAAATGAACACATGTTTTCTGTTTTAAAATAATAAATTCTAAAACTGCTCTTTGACTTTTGAAATTACTAAACAAGACACCTTTTATTATATAATTCCTTCCTTACTTAAATCTTTTGCTTTAATTTTCCCATACACTATTGTCTAAAATTTAAAAAATATTCACCATTTCTGTATAAGATGGGTGAGAAGTAAAAATCCGGATGGCATGAGATTTGACAGACTTAGACAGCAAACTGTTACAAATGAAGAGAAAATTAAAGAATGCATGAAAATATAAATCTACTTTTTTTCGGCGGGGGGAGAGGGGTTATTAAATGACACAAAAGGGCAAAAAGTTTGTTTATCACTGCACGAAAAGAAAACATGAGGCTGACGATCTGAAAACTTTCTTCTAAGTAAGTTCCAACACCCTCAATTGAATTTCGGTCTGTTGATATTGTTGCTCATTGCATGCCATTGAAATCTTCACTTCCAAGATATTTTTCTATGAACTGAGAATATTGCGGCGTTCTGTTGCTGTCTCTGAAAAACATTTGTGTACGTGTAGCACTAAGGAAAACACGAACATCAGGTTCCCTAACCTTATCTCTGTATCTTGTTCCGTTAACTGAATCTCCTTCAAAAATGTTAAATTCCGTGTATCCAAATGACATTTTCCTCACCCATACCAAAACGCCAACAACGCAAAACTGATCTTGTTTTGCGATGTTATGAGGGTCGTAATATGTTCCACGCTTGCTGCACACCGAGAATCACTCTGTAAACTTAATCGTGATTCATCGGAAAACGTTATATCGCTCAATGATTGTCTGTCTAGTTCTGATGCTCTTGACTACATCACATGAAAGGTTTCCTTTTGCATACAAGTCAATGTCACACAAACACCTGGGCATTTGGCATACACATGCCACTTTCCTTGAATCTATTAAACCTTTCGCCTGGACATAATTGTTCCCGTGGTTGCAGCAAGCTCCAGAGATGAATGTTTGGCACACGTTCGTATGGTTACATCGCACAGAAATGGAAAGAAAACCAGTCTTGTCTAGTTGTTGTTACTCTTCGTCGATTTGTTACAGTTTGTGTATACAAGTTTTGATGGTGTAGTACTGCTTTTACAGTTTGGAAATTAATTACGCATTTTGCAATATCTACAACACTAGACATTTCTGCCTGTGATCGTCCACTTTCTAATATTCCAATGGTTTTACCTTTTAAAAACAAGTCTATTCATCTTCTGTGAAACATAATGGGCACTTTTGGAACAGTAAATATAATTTGGTACAAAAAATACTCATAAAATACTCAAATAACCAGAGTCTCGAATTCCCATTCCCATCACTTTACTTACGGCATTTATAATAGCCCCTTCTTTCGCCCTATTATGTCATTGAAAAAAATCTGCATGCACACTATCATTGATTCAACATCGACTGAAAATGCAAGCGAAATTTCTGGCTATCCTGTTTCCTTTTATTCTTTCCTTTTTTTTCCATTTATTCTGAACTGTTTGGCATCAGTATATTTGCCGACTTTTAAAAATTGCAAGACCCATAAGTTGATTTGAAAGAGTGTTTTAATTTGTAATATAATTATTCATAACTAAAAATTTATTTTCATATATTCGGAAATCAAGCGATGAATAATAAACTGAAAAATAATTCATTTTATTTTAATATGAATAATTAAATGAGATCCGTTAAGTTTTTATAAATTTCTTGTTAAAAAATATGATAGCTCTAAATTATTTAATTCTAAGTTAAAAAAAATTAATGCTTTCAATGTCCTTTTAATAACTTAAAACGAAAAATAATTGGAAAATCATTTTCCTCAAAATCTTTATTTAGAACAACGAAAACTTATTCAGCTAAAATAAATCTATATTAAATTCAAATGTATATTTAGATTACTGCACTATTTGTCAAAGACTGTTCCTCTTCCAATTTTACAGATTCTGTACCTACCACATCATTATTCTGAGAAATGTCTTCTGTTTCATCTACATCCACGACATTTAATATCTCAGTATCACTTGGTTCGGTATTATGTTGTTCCATGCCTTGGAAAACTGATTCAGTTATTTGAGAGGCTGTATTGGATTCAGCTTTCTCTCTTCTATTTACAAGTCTACCATCATAAGCTGGTGGTGGGTAACCGTATTCTCTTGGTTGAGTGGGATATGGAAATCGAGGGTAGTAATTTTTGATGGATTCTGATGGCTGACTGTAGCAGTAATCTATATTTTGATAGAAGCATGGTGAATAGGTATTAGACGCTTTCCAAGGCATATAAGGTCTAGGCCAATTACAGAATGCCATTGAATTCTCTCTGTTAGGCCCATGAGCATGAGGAAGTGGAGATGAATTTCCATATGACATGGTGACATCGTGATGACAGCAAGAATTCTTAAATTCTGGTTGTGTTGGCAAATGTGGGAAGCTGCCAAGTTCTCTTTGGGGATGGATGGAAGCAAACTCACTTCTGCAACTTGTAAAGCCTATATTTAAATATTCATATAAGTAGTTCAAGTTAAACAATTTTTGAACAATTTCATCGCCAAGTAATAGAATTATCAAAATAACAATATAATAAGATTTATATGTAGACTACAGATCTATGAATAAAATATGTCAAAGTTTGGATAAAAATATTACAGTTAACTTAAATTAAGCCATAAATGACAATACGCAGGTGAAGAAAATACACAAGGGGATATTTAAAATGCAATACCCAGAAGGAATGGTCAGAAAGTAAAGAAAATCTGCATACAGTGACAACAACGAACAATAAGTAATAGATAATTTTAAGTGGTGCTTGCAACATACAGTGAGAATAGCGTTAGAATAGCGTTAACTCTCCAGAACGTTAATAGAACCACCGCTGGCAGCTAGCCGCACTTCTAGTTACATAGTCAATGAGAGTACAGATGATGTCGTAAAAAATGACTCTCCGTTCCCTGTCAGTTATTAGCAACAGTTCATCTTCTGAACGCAGTCGTAATAAGGAATGGAAGTGGTTTCCGATCCTGTCCCAAACGTGTACCATTGAGGAGAAATTGAGGGGGGGGGGGGGTGGAAACCAAGGTAACCTCTAAGCATCTTGCAGAACACATCGGATAACACTTGTAGTGTGTGGTTGTGCATTATTTACTGGTAAAGAACAAAGGGCACCTCTGAAGATAGAAGAATATCACCAATCACACAACACATTATTCACATCTCTTAGGTTGCTATAATGCCCCGAATAAGAACTTGAGATAACCTGCTATCGTACGAGATAACCCCTCGAGTCATGATGTCACTATATCACACAGAGGGACGTTTCAAGAGATGAGGCCTGGGTGCCCACCTTCGTACACGACAACTATCATTGGACAAATAAAAGGGAATAAAATCTTCATTCCGAAGTCCTTGACACACTAGGCCGCAATCATTAGAAAGAATCTCTGTGCTATGGGGGCAATGACAGTCTTTTTAACGGACACCATATGGGCCAGCTATGAAAACACAATCAATAAATAATGGTTCTAGTCGACTTGGAGTATCAAGAGTGTCCTGCTCATGCTGAAAAATAGGGACAGAAGTAGCTTACGGGGCCATTACTTGTCGGGGGATGCATCGATCAAACACGTATTGACGTCACTGTGACAGCACCAGCATCCCTGAAACTTAATATTTTCCCTTCTTTTCAACTATCTTCGCCACAGCTGGTGCATCGTAGACGCATCTAGAGTAGTTTCAGCTGATTTTACATATGAACCAACTTACTTTTCTCAGTACAATCACTATTTACCTTGTAAAATTGTATATTTATTGGAACTGTTCCCTTTATTGAAGGCTTGACATTCTCTGAGATTACATGTGTCCTCTGAGGGAAGAAAAAAAATTTTACAAAGATTTATCTGGCAGAAATAATGGTTCTGATATCGCCTATCCATTTATCCTACTCAACGTGTGCAGGAGACCTACACATTTCACATAATTTTCATTACTCGATTAAGTGCACTTACCCTAAGATTTTCATAACTTTCTGTCCACTTCTACTTGGTGTATAATTTTCACTGTCAATGAGAGTACGCGCACAAGAAATGGCCTTCATCAAGATGGTAATTAAGACTTAAAGAAGGAGAGACTTTAAGAGCTGCTCGTTTTTGGAATCACTGATGATGATATTAATCATACACACTCTTTTTTTTTTTATATTTTTTTTCTGATAATCACATTCCAAAAAATTTCAAAAAATTAAAAGCCTTGATATTTTAAGAAAATTATTATTTTTCTACATTTTTAAATGTTTAACTTAAAATTTTTTAGCATAAATAAATAAATAAATAATAATAAAAAATCAGAAGTTCGAATGCTTTTCAAAAATATTTTATTATATTCTCGTTTTCTTTCAACGAGCTTCAAATTAGAAGCATTAGGTTTAGAGACTTATAAATCGATGTCGGGGCCTTTGTACTACAGTTCTTTCACTCTTTGACAGTATCAAAATTTTGAATTAAAGATATCCCATTTATGCAACTCCACTAAGCCTACAGTAGCAACAATCCTTCACTAAGCCTACACATGCAAAAGTCAACGTATAGTGCAAGTGCAAATATAGTATTTATCTACATAAATACTTCTCCATTAGCTAAGGTTGAAGGCAAGAGGTAGCTTTGTGCTCAATATACATATACACATATAATTAGTCTCTAAATTTTGTAAAATTATGTTTCAAAATTGAGTAAATGTACTGGAAAACTAGTATCCTTGAAGGCCCTTATAATGAAGCTCAGTTAGTATTATATAGATAATACTCTTAATTTAACTCAATGGCACGACAGCCCATGAGGGCCAAGGCCTACTGTGCCCAACTCAGCATCCGCGACCTTGGGACCTGAGGTGCATGAGCAGATGTTTCGATCAAGTGGTCAGTCTGACTCGAAACCCCCAGTGTTCAGTTCCCAAGCAAGCTTGGTACTCATTTATCGATCCACTGAAGGGATGAAAGGTTGAGTCAACCTTGCCCAGCCCAGGGTTTCAATCTCTGACCTGTGGCGTGGAAGCACGATGCACTAACCACTCAGCCACTGGGCATAATAGATAATGCCAAAGCGATAAAATACATCTTCAAATTAATTACCATCTTCAGGCAATGTTAACGAATATGACTAAAACTCTAAACATGTTTTTCACATAGAAAAATGCTTTTCCATTAATATTATAATCCGATTTCTTTTTCCTGTTTTGTACTACTACGTATTTCTATCCGATTCAATCCATATTTTTATGGTACGAAACATTTTCATGTTTTATTTCGTAAACTTTATTGCTAAATACATTTTCCCCTTTAAACGAAAGAAAAAGCATGTTTATGGAATATTTCTAAATTTCAAAGACACGGTATACGAGTAATAAACGGATACGTACACAACATTCTGAAGAAAATAAAAATCATTACATAATTTTCATGAAAGTGTTCCGAGTTTGGTTGAGGCTCTTTTCATTGAAGTGAAAATTGTCTTAAGGTATAGCCGACTACGTTTGGAACCGTAATTTTGCAAAAGCGTGTAAATGGATAATATTTATGATATTTAGTGTCATTTAGATTAGAATACATGCATAAAATTGTTTTATGACAAAAAAAATTATTTAAATACAATATTTTGGCAAAAAATTAACTTAGAATAACCTTTTTTCCAAATGTTCTCCTTTTGTAAAAAAAGCTTCTATTGCATTAATATTTTGCCTGTATTCAGCTCAGACCTCTCTACAGAGGCTCAACTAGAATTTTTGAAGTGCATAACTCGGAAGTCGGTTTATCCACGTTTTACGAAAACAGAAGGGAGAAATTTTAAGAAAATACGCCGATCATTATTTCAAATGGTCGTAACTCTGAAAATAATGTGAAGTTTTCAAAAATCTTAGTTGAGCCTCTGTAAAGAGGTCTGAGCTATATATAGCCAAAATATTAATACAATAGAAGCATTTTTCACAAAAGGAGAACATTTTGAAAAAAAAATATTCTAAGTTAATTTTTTGCCAAAATATTATATTTAAATAATTTTTTTTTTTTGTCAAAATGTTCTCAAAATAATTTTATACATGTTGTCTAATCTAAGTGACAATAAATATCATGAAAATTATACATTTATGTGCTTTTTTAAAATCAAGGTTCCAAACGTAGTCGGATACCTTAAAAGAGAGAAAAGTACTTACCTGCTCTGTTTGGGTTCCAATTTGGACTCAGCGGAGGTTCATAAGGATTATCTCGATGCTTATCCCACGCATTATAACCACACATACTGGATTGCATGTTGCTAGGATAATAGTTCTCCATATACATCCCGGCGTGCATTTCATATTCGTCCGGGCACCTGCTAGTGTATGGCATGGGAACTTGGGGAATGTTCCATGGTGGAGGAGGTGGTGGACAGTTAGGAAATGAATAATTTTCTGGTAGCATCATGGGGGTGTTAGTCTCAGTACTATTAGGCTCCTCAGATTCTGTTACTACATGCTCTGGATCTGGGAAGAACTGTGGGTTGTTTGGAACATATCCAGGACTGGACTGCTTCGCTTCAAATTTTGATTCCCATTCGGCTGAAATAGTGTAAAATTAAAGTTGTTGAAGTGAATAATAATAGTTATTTCTCTGTAATATTTCAAAAAATTTAAAAACTTATAAAATGATAACGAATTGTATGCATTCATATTAAATTATCCTTCTTATATATAAGCATTCGTTTTTTCCTATGAAGATTTTAAAAATATTAAGATTAATTAGTTGGTGCGTTCCATAGTTTTTTGAAGAATAAAAAGTTAAAAGAAATAATAAGAATACGCACCATTTTTTTCAACGCCGTGATTCGGATGCTGAATTGATTCGATAGGCTGAAAAATCAAAACATTTTTAAAATCGTTTGTTAATTAAAACAGACACTAAATGGAAAATATATTAGAAGTAAGTATTTTATAGTTGCGATATAAATACGTACTTCCAACGGAATGTCTCTCTCACTAGATGCATTGCTATCACACTTTTCCATATTTTTTTTCTTTCTCGCCATCTTTTGTATTCTTGCAATTCTTGGACTATAAACGTAACCTGATCAAATATAACATATTATCTAATAATCTTTAAATGATAATATAATAAAGATAGATTTTCTTCATTTAACATCATTGATCTTTCAATTAAATATGAGGATATTGTTATCATTCCTGCTGTGCATCCATACAATTGGCAAATTTACAAATTTTATGTTCTTTAATTTTTTGTTGCTGTTATAAACATCTTGTGATAAAGCGTAATCAATTTAAAAACACCTTTTTTTGGGGGGGAATGTAGATACATATTTGAAGGACCCGGGTAAAGAGACACAATTTGTATAGAAGAAATGGGGTTACGTCATTCAAAAACTGTCCAAGAATGAATAAAAACTTTAATTGGAAAAGTCGTGTGAAAAAAGTATTAAAAACTCAACTGAAGTGATGCTATTTAGGTTTCCTTAAGAAATTTATACATTTAATATTTATACGTCAAGTACAACGCTCAACTGCCAAAAACTTTTTATTCCTAAAGAAAGTCTGTTACTTTTCCGGTAGTTTCTAATTTAAGAAATTTTTATTGGTAATCTGGGGTCAGAATTTTAACAAAAACGCCACAAGTTTTATCGCCCTTCTTATGTTTTATGCAATTTCAGCGGATGAAAATGTAATGCTTTAATGACCCATTAAAATGAATTTATTGGATAATAAAACATTTAAAAACATTACATGAGTATATTATGTCTACTCCGTAGAAAGCAAATTCAATAAACGAGCCACGGTTGATTAATTAAATTGATTGATAATTGATAAAAATCGTATTAAAAAAAAGCAATTGGTGACGGATTTGTAGTTTTGAATCATGATTAATTGATTAGGACTATCGCAGTTGACACCTAGGGCCGATCCTAGAAAGTATACAACACGTGCACCGCACTCGGACGAACAAAGCAAGGCGCGGCCGCTGGTCGCATATACTTCTATCAATTAAGCAAAATTTTTTACGAATGTTTCAAAATAAAACTTAAAATAAGTCGAATAAATGTGTGTTGAATTTTAAATAGTTATTGAAAAATCAAAATAAATCCCGATTTCCTGATAACATATTATTGTTTAAGGAGAAAGGAATGTTAGTGCACACAATGTGCTGGTTCATTGTCCATTAATGTTCTTCTCAACACACATTCTTCATTTGATAGCAAAAAATTCGTGGCAGACCCTGCAATACCACAACAGAAATGGTTTTCTGGCTTATCAGCGACATTATGGATCAATGCTAACAAAGATATCACAAAAACTATTTTTCCGATAGTTGCTTAGTGAAAATATCTAATATGGTTAATATTATCTAAGACATAAGAGTGTTTAAAAATTCAATATGCATTTAGGGAAATAAAAAGTTTTCAATTGAATAATAGTCTCACGATTTAGAGAAACAAAATAGAGGAAAGAAGTGATTTTTGTGCCAATTTGCATTTTTATTAATGTGTGTTTTACTTTTTACTCTTATATTGGTAGAGGAGTTTGTCACGTCAACGAAATTCTCTTGGAAGTATGGCGCATTAGGTCTTTACTCGCTGGTGGTTACTCGACACCGTAGTAACAGTCCTGTTAATCCTCTCTTCAACTCTCCTTAGCCGAGTGATCATGGCAGCAAGCTCGTAGCCGACGTTGTCGATTCGCTGGTTCGAAACCTAGTGCCATTGAGGACGCACTCTGTAGAGGAGCTGATACATGTTAAATCTTTCGGGGTTCAAAGTCCGTCTTTGACGTGATGTGGAAGTTAGGAGGGTGGGGTGCCGGCTCAGGTATCGGCCTCGCCACTTCTCCGTGGTTCAAAATTACGAGGTCCGATATCAATAGCTCTAGTGTTTCTTTCGAGTGCGACATAAATAAACACTCAATCGCTTCAACTCCTTAAAACGTTTTCCTAGAAATTTATCCTTAAACTAATTTTTTATAGGTGTAAACTTATAACAATTATAATTTTTTTTTTTTTTAAGAAAATGGAAAATTTTAGATTTATATAAGTTGGAATTTGCACTTAACGTGAAAAATTGTAAAATTTCGATTCATTTTCTTCTGTTTTATTTATGGTAATTTTCCTATTTTATTCATTTACTTTCTTTAACAAAAGTTCTCTTCATATTTATGCTATCCGCTGTTGATTAATATGGATGGAAAACAATTACAGAAGCTTGATTTAATTGATTTCAGAGAGAAGCAATATTGCTGATACAAAAAAAAAAGGGTTTTTTTTGGAAAATTTTATTATCTCTAACCTGGATACTGCTGTTTATGTAATTCCTCCAGCATCTTGGCCTTTTTGTAATATTTGTCTTTCGTGCTTTCGTCCACGTTTCTCCAACATTTCCCTAACAGAGAACTGATGTTCTTATTGTTGTGGTTAGGGTATTTTGAGGCTAATGCTTTTCTGTGTTCTCGAGCGAAAAGCATAAACGCATTAGGTGGCCGAGCTATTTTGTTCGATTTCGGTTTTAGAATCAAATCCGTTAACGAAGGTTCTAGATTATCGGAATTGCATTGCAACAAATTACACCCATCGGGGCTGTAAGTGCAACTCCTCGCTTTAAAACCTGAAAAAAAAATAATAAAATTGCACTTGATTATTTAATTTATAGAGAGAGATAAGAAAATGAAAAACAAGAGATGTAGAGTCACAGTTTCATTATTCGCTTACTATTTCAAAATCTTCAAAGAATTCTCAAATATACTGTTTTTAATGTTCATTGTATAAACGATATCGGTCTGCCAATTATTTGTTCCTCTTTTTCCCTTGGTCTACTCTTGAAAAAAATATTTTCCCCCATCTCTGGTTTAGCAGATGAAATCTACTGTTCTATTTTGTAATCAAAATTTGTGTCTTCTGGTCGCTTAATAAATAAAGTTAAACTTTTTTCTCAATAATCTTTTTATTATTATTCCTGTCATATTTTTAATAAGTTATTTATACTATTTACTCCTAAATCGTTCAAATTGATTTTTCATTAAAACATCGTAACTCTCATTTTAAACAGTTTTAAGCCCAAACTCTTATTTTTACTGGCTGGGTGGCGTAGTTGATGTGTCCCTCGTCTTTTACTGGTTGTGGGTTAAACCCCGACCCAAGTCGGTGGATTTTCATGATGCAGAAAATCGACAGCATCCATGTCGTATGATCATGCGGCATGTTGAATATCCCTAGAGTACCCCTATTTGACTTGCCAAAATTAAATTCTTAGAGCCTCAAAAACTCAGGGGCCTCCCTTTGGGGAGAAAACTGGGTGTCAAAATTACATTGCGGTGATTGGTGTTCTACCTATACAGGGTGGTCCCAAATTCGTGATACAAACTTTAAGGGTAAATACAAGACTATGTGTATGCGTGTGTAACAAACACTTATTGTATAGGAATGTATGGACACAAGTGAGGTGCAAACAGGGGAAATAAAAGAAAAGAGAAATGGAGTTATATCGGTTGGTTGCGTTATCGGTAAGGGGCAGAAGATGTCTAGCCGCCATTCAACATGATGCGTCTCAGTAGGGAAAAATGCTATTTGCAATTGCTTTGACTCTACGATGGAAAACTTTACGTATGCAGAAAATGCAGACATGCATGTCATGTACGGTCGTACAAATGGGAACAGCAGAGACGCTCTACGTATGTATCACGCGTAGTTTCCTGATTGACGAATGCCGGATCACAGAATTTTTCAGCGGTTACATCGCTAATTTCGTGAAACACGCTCGTTCAACGTCACCAGACATGATGCTGGTCGATGAAGAGCTATACACAGTCCAAGCTTGGAAGAAAGCATTTTGAACACTGTTGTTGATAGACCAGAGTCAAGTACAAGATCTGCTGCTCAGTGAATCGTCAGACCGTTTGTAGAGTGTTAAGCGAGTTTGTAGAGTGCTCGCTTACACCTCTTCCGTTTTCAGCGAGTAAAAGCTTTGAATCTGGCAGAGTATCTTCTCCGACACCAATGGATTGTACAGCAATTTGCGTTGCAGCTCGACTTCATAGCTCATGTGCTGAACAGTTATGAACAGTTATTGGAAACATTAACCTTGTCAACGACGCTTTCCTTTCGTCCTTTTTCCTTTTAAATACTTTGTCTTTCCTTTCGTTTCTTATTTTTTTGTATTTGTGCCTCACCGCGTCACTTTCGCACATACATTACTAAACAATAAATGGTTGCTACAATATCCTATACCTACCCCTAAGGTTTGTAGCATGAATTCGGGACCATCTTGTATGGTGCCGCAGTTAAAATTGATACTAACTCCAGGGGAATGTACAAGGTCTGAAATGGTTAATACCAATCCACAGCCCCATTGGAAATAAAAAGAAATCAAATGCGTTTTTACTGATTTATATAGGCGAGTGAGATTAGGCGACATTAGTGATACAAAGTATACCATACTTCCTTTCACGTTTCGGTTGTTTCTTCTGGAATCAATTTCAGCCATTTTTCTCCAAGTTATAGAAAACCAATTATGGAGCTGCAGAAAGAAAAGGAAACATACAGAATAAAAATATAAAACGCAGGAAAATTCATTCATTAAAAATTACAATAAAATGCAATTATTTTATATGAATCAGAATATGTTAAATGTGCGTGAAGAAAAGTATCCTTTATATTTCTTTGACTACAGATTGTGAGAGATTTTAAAAATACTTAAATTTTTCGTATATCCATATGCTCCTCTCTTGTAAAAATATACACATTAAAAAAATCTGTAATTAAATATACAGATACAGATAAACATACAAACTGTGAGAGATTTTAAAAATACTTAAATTTTTCATATATTCATTTACTCTTCTCTTGTGAAAATACATATATTAAAAAAAATCCGAAATTAACATATTAATCCTTATCCATATAAAGAAGGATTGTGAAATGATGAAATAGATTTAGAATTCAGTAATGTAAATGACAACTAAATATATTTGGTCATCATTCATGACTGATAAGGTTGACACTTATCTTTGCAGCTAATTTTCAGGGACATTCTTTTCATATACATTGCTAAATATTATGAACATTGAAACGCGAGTTCAAATGTATTCCATTAATTTACAAAGCAAGTTCGCTGGAAAAATTATATAATATATTGTGATATATATCTTTTAAAAAAATTATGTACTATGTAATGAATGTTACGTGTTTAAAAAAATAAATAATTCATAAACATTCAAAGTATTAGATATCGCTTTATTTTGTTTCGTCATTAATTCTTTTTGCATTGCTGAATTGCAATTTTTGTAGTGCAATTTTTGTAAATACTAATCACTATTGGGATAAAATAAAACTCTAATCTTAGTGTCACTTTACAGCGCATCAACATGGAATTTTGAATTCTGAGAAAAAGTAACATTAAATAAGTAATTTATTTTAAATATAAACTCTGTTAAATCATGGAAATAGCTGCAATCGAACTAATTTTTTTATTAAAAGCTTTTTTTTTCTGTAACGTCAAAATATAGTACATATTTTGTAATTTAACTGATGAAAATTTTCATTTAAATGAAGGATGCATATACAAATAAATAAGAGAAAAAAAAGCATGAGAAATTATCCTATATTCCTATCTGTACCGTCATTTGTTAACAATCAGCATGGATAATGTAATTATTATAGCAACAATCACATTTTTCGTCAATATTTTTTTTTTAACTGAAACTTTCAATAAATTAACATGCGGGTAATATTATTCTGTGTTGACTGCAAATTTTGAACAATAATTACGTAAATAATGGACTACTGAAAATTCAGTATATGTAGAAAAAGATAAGGAAGAAAAAGAAGTCTTATGTTTTTGAATTTTTAAATGTAACTGTATTATATTCAACAAAAATATGTTACTAAGTTTCCAAACGGATACGATAGATTCAAAAAACAACCGTTGAATATGAAAAATGAAGATATTTTATAGCATTAATAATCTAAGCGATTGTTAACTATCAATTGTTTACCTCGAAAGTCCCTAAAAATAACGAAATGGATCACAAAGTTCCAAACAAACAAAACATATCTGCTCAACTAATTGGTTTTAATAAATAACTTGCCAATAATGTTTTCTTAAAATTAAAATATTTATAATTTTAGCTCATGCGCAAGAGATTTTTTTTCTGACCTCAAAATATGACACGATTTAATGACTCCTTTAAATTTAGTAACCTCGCGACGTGGTCAGAGGATGAGATGGATTTCTGAGATGATACTTTATCCTTTCCATCCACAACATATGGGAATTTTAAATCAATAATCTTTTTTATATCCATTGATACCCTTTTGGTGTACAGTCTTTAATTAACACGATAATTTATTATAAATAAAACATCCCTGGAGGAATTATCCTGTCATTAAGTACTATTTTAATCCATAAAAATATAATTTGATTAAACCATACATATTAGATGTAGGTACAAAGGACACACTCCAGAAGTATTAATACTAATCAATATTTGTACTCTATTAATAGAAGTTAATATGAAGTATATATATATATATATACATATACTTTTTTTTGTATCTATATTTGTTGTGTCTCATGAACTCCAATTTCTTCCTTCTTTGGCATTGTAGGTTTCAGAACTTTTTCACTTTTATTTTATTATACTATACTAGCTGGATGGCCCGGCGTTGCACGGGCTTCTTCAAGTGTACAGCTTTATTCCTTGGAAGATTCCCCTTCCTTTTCAGTGTCAGAACTTCCTGGTGTGTGTGTGATTTCTATATTAATGTCATTAAAATACTCTTTTTCGAAGTTTCTTCCACATCTTTGTTCTGTCGGGCGGGTTTGTTTTCTCGCCACTTACTCGGCGTTGTAAGAACTTTTTCCGTGGGTATAATTTTATCCCCATGGAAATTTTCCCTCTCTCTCTGGACACCAGTACTTCTGTGTGTATGTTACTGAGCGATGTGAGTAATTTCTACATTTATGTCATTTAAATCCCCTTTTCAGAAATTTCTTCCACTTCTTCTCTTTGTCAGACAGGTTTCTTTTCCCTCCGTTCAACCCAGCGTGGATGGTTTTTTTCAAGTATAAAACCCCCTTTTTTCACCGAGGAATAAGATCTTTTTTTTCAAATTTCTACTTTCGATTAAAAATTTACAAATCTAATCCATTTTTGTTCTCAAGAAAACAGACAATGTACGAATTTATTATTAAATAAATAATTTAGTAATAAATAATAAAACGCAATATATAAGTTTATTATTAAGAAATATATTAATTTATGTAAATTTTCGTTAAATAATGAATCAAAAAATGTGTACCGTTAGCTATGAAACGACTGCTTTTATTTGGATGTTTGATTTTTCGATTAAATATATATAACTGTGAAAAAAGAACTATGGGGGAAAGCCTAAAAATTTGTTTACATTCCTTGTATAAAAAAAGATTTAAAAGGAAATAATACTATTTAATAAAATAAAAATAGGGCAGCATTTTCCTATATTTTAAGGTTTTTCAGTAAATTATTTCTCTAAAAGAAAACTGTCAGTTGCGATGTATTATTAAAAACTAAGATCGTATATTAATTATTTTACAATGAATACTTTCTTAAAATTCAAACTAATGAATTGGATTTGGAAAATTACTGGAAAATTCATTTTTTACACTCATTATAAAAGAAAAAACATTCAAAAAGAAAACCTCTTTATCTGAGAGAAAAAAAACTTTTATCTGCTTACGTACTCTTCGTAAGTTGTTTTTCTGCACATGCACTATAATCGCTCAAACTCGTGTGTTCTGAAGTAGCTTTCCCATAATTAACTATTACTGGCATTTGGCGATTTTTCCAATTTTTTTCAATAATGTATTTTTACGGCTCCCCGAAGGAAAAAAATACATCTTCTTTAAAAATATTTTATGTATAAGCAAAGCAGATTTTTTTTTTTTTTAATTGCAGAATTCCAAATTATTTGAAGTTTTGCAATATTTTGTTTCAAATTAACTTGGCAGCGTTGGAATATCTAATAAATGTGTAAATAGTTTTATCTTTTTTTAGGAATTTAAATTAGAAAAATTTAAAACATTGTAGAAATTGAGATTTTAATAATATATTACAAGTTAATCACATGTTAAAAGCATTTATTTTTTAAACAAAGTTAATTAATACAGTCAATAGAGCAACACCATGAAATTCCATTTTGGCTGAAAACTGATTTTCAACGCCAACTTTTGTCATTATTGTAACAATAACAGTGTTACAACAATGCAGAAAAATCAAAAGTTGACGCATAAAACTGATTATTAAAACTGGTTTTAATTAATATCTTTTTAACTAATTGCTATATAAGACCAAATTATGAATCTAAACCATTCTTGAATCCACTTGAACCCCCACAAAAAATTTCATCAAAATCGCTCCAACCGTTTAGGAGGAGTTTAGTCACATACACATGCACAGAAGATTTTTATATATATATTTATATATACTAGAGGTCCCGACAGACGTTGTCATGTACACACGTCTTAAATCCAAAAATAACAACCTTTTTTGAATAAGTTGTAACAATCTGGACCGTTTTGATGAAGTTTTTTTTACAAAGAAAGTAATTACAATACCTGACATCATCACAGGTACAATTACCACAATTCGACCTATCGATATCGTGTGAGTATGTATTTACTATGAACTAAGTTGAATTTCGAAGCTATTCTGAATAAAAACTTAAGCTTGTTTTGATTAAAGGGTAAAAAGGATAAAACTCGAGCTATTTTCATAACAGGTATATTTTTTTACTGCATAAAAAATAAATTTATCGTAATACCATTGATTGAACAATATTTTTGGTTAATCCTTAAGGGGTATAAACAAATAAATGCGATGGTTTGCCAAACCTCGGACATGCAGCATATAATTGGCCGTGCGAAAAGCAAGGATTTTCTAAATCTAAGCCACAAATTGTCATTGTTTGACCTTGTGACTTAGTAATGGTCTTAGCAAATGCCAAGCAAATTGAAAATTGCGAACAGTTGAATGGGTAGGCGAGTCTGAAAGAATCATTGGGATCTTTGGTAGAAGTACAACTTCACCTTGAAGTTTGCCGCTCAAAATAGTGGCCTGAAGGATATTGCCTATGATTTTTTTATGAACAATCGCGCACCCTTACATAATTTTGGCGCATTTTAAACCAATTGCGATATCAGACCAAATTGTGAATTTAAATCATTCTCGGATCCACTTGAGCCCACACAAAAAAATATCCTCCAAATCGGTCTAGCCGTTTAGGAGGAGTTCAGTCACATACACACACAGAGAAAAGATCTATATAAAAAAGATTATTTGGAAAGATATTAATTAAAAACTTTTAAAACGCATGATAAGTCTGCATTTTTGTAACAATGAAGACCCGGTTTGGCTGAAAATTGATTTTCGACGCCAGCTTACGTCTTTTTTATAACAATAACGTTGTTACAACAATGCAGATGAATGTTGAGTTGTATGTTTTAAACGTTTTTAATTAATATCTTTTTTAACTAATTACGATATCGGACCAAATTGCGATTCTAAACCATTCTCGAATCCACTTGAACTCGCACAAAAAATTTCATCGAAATCGGTCCAGCCGTTTAGGAGGAGTTTAGTCACATACACACGCACAGAAGAATTTTATATATAAAGATATATATATATATATATATGTGTGTGTGTGTCAGATTTGAAAAGTTTAGGTTCAAAATTAAGTAAGTAATAAATAAAAATAGAGCGAACTCTTTACCATCGCGTTAGAATTTGTGGGTAAATAAGCCTATTTAAAGGTGGGGCGAGCGCTGACGAAGAAGAGCGCATACTCGAAAAGGCTTAGCTGGTGACTCCTGGTCGAATTGGTTGTTAATGTTCTATTCGGTTGCGCGCCAAAGGGATGCCATGTTGGATTTTATGTGATTGAAGCGAAATAAAGAAGTTATTAAAGAGATGATGCCTTCCTCATTTTACCAGCAGGCCTGGGGCCTGTCATATATATATTATATATACAGTCAGACCTCTATTTAACAAAGTCGCTAAATCGCAAAAAAAAACTTCGTTGTATGGAAAATTCGTTAAGGTATCCGACTATGTTCGGAACCGTCATTTTAAAAAAGCGCATAAATGGATAATTGTCATGATATTTAGTGTCACTTAGATTAGAATACTAATATAAAATTGTTTTAAGGACATTTTGACGAAAAAAATTGTTTAAATACAGTATTTTGGCAAAAAAATTAACTTAGAATAATATTTTTTCCAAATGTTCTCCTTTTGTGAAAAATTCTTCTATTATAATAATATTTTGCCTGTATATAACTCAGACCTCTTTACAGAGGCTTAACTATGATTTTTGAAAAATTTTAATTATTTTCAGAGTTACAACCAATTGTAACAGTTATCGGCGTTTTTTTTCTTAAAATTGCTCCCCTCTGTTGTCGTAACATAAGGATAAACCCACTTCTAAGTTATATATTTCAAAAATTCTAGTTGAGCCTCTGTAGAGAGGTCTGAGCTATGTACAGGCAAAATATTATTATAATAGAAGCATTTTTCACAAAAGGAAAACATTTGGGAAAAAAAATTATTCTAAGTTAATTTTTTGCCAAAATATTGTATTTAAATAAATTTTTTTTGTCAAAATGTCCTTAAAACAATTTTATACCTGTATTCAAATCTAAGTGACCCTAAAGATCATGAAAATTATCCATCTATGCGCTTTTTTAAAATCATGGTTCCGAACGTAGTCGGATACTTTAAATTAAGATTGATCTTTTAATATACTTTGAAACATAAAACAAATTTTAAAATCATGCACTATATGTTATT
>BMAV01022262.1:464526-482169 GCA_019973955.1 Trichonephila inaurata madagascariensis | reverse complement strand
CTGCTAAGTTCGGAGTGCCCGAAAAAGGGCATTACATCATAGGGGTGGGGCGTGACGTCACTCCACCCCAGAGCCATTCAAAGCAGGGCTATTTTCACAACACTAAAAGTTTATGTGAAGAGCTTGAAATTTTTCTTTAGAACGCCCAAGACGAATCAGGAGGAAGTATATATTTGGAGACGGAAGTAAAGATGTTCACTTATCGTACGAAGATGATTTGAAGCGAACTTTGTTTTCTTCAATAGACAGAGTAACTTTTGAAATTCGAGAAAGATTCCAACAGTTGCAGAATCTAGCTCAAAAATATGCTTTTTTAAGGCCTGAAGTGATATTTAGCATGGATGAGCTTAACTTAGATAAAGCTCCTCGAGACATTAATAAAGAAGAATTCCAACTTGAGTGCGTACGTCTACAAGCTTTCGTAGTTGCAACAGATCCAGGCTGTAAAAAAGAACTCATTAGGTCCGGCTCTCTGGGTTTATTAAAATATATTATTGAGTCCAAACTTGAAGATAGCTTACCCAACATTGTCATAATATTGAGAATTTTTTTTAACATCTGCTATCAGTAATGCTAGTTTCGAGAGAAGCTAAAATTAATCAAAAATTATCTCAGATCAACTATGTCCACGAAACACTATGTAACGAATTTAGCTATTCTGGCAATTGAACATGACATACGTATTGATATTGACAATTGTATAAAAGATTTTGCTATGAAAAAAAAAAACACGAAAAGTGCATTTTTAATCAATAAAAAAAATTTAAAACTTCTTTTTTACTTTTACTAATTTTCTTGATTAATAATTAAAATAGAGAGGCGACGAATTTCCGGTTGGCCCCAGGCGGTGAAAGCCCAAGCTACGCCACTGCAACCAACTAATCATTGAATTCTTAAGCTTTTATATTTAAAAGTTTTAGCTCCTTACATACAGTTTAATGATAAATATTTTATAAATGGATGTCAAATTTATGGTTTAGCGTATTTTATAAAGTTTTTTTAGGTTACGTATGAATCTCTTTACTGGTGTTTGTATGTTTTTGCAGCTTTAATAGCCCCAGATTTTCATTAATTAAATCATTATGTTAATCTAGTGCAAATAAGTAACAAAAAATGTTAGAATTATTTTTCGTCAAAAGAGAAACAACAAATCAAAACTAAATAAATTCGTGATTGAAAACTGAAATTATGCAGGATTATTAACATATGTGTTTTGGCAACAGACATTACATAATCGTGGAAGTACTTAGTAAACAAATATCGTTTTCGGTTTCTTGGTCTTTGATATCGTTAATTAACATTGAATACATTATAATTGAATTATACAAATATGGAAAACCCTGAAGCTGCTTTAGATAATACTTTGTTTTGGGTGGTTACGACTTGTGGCATATTCGGAGCTTTCATTCCATTTGTTGTTAAAATGGTACAATTAAAATAATTTTTATTTGTAAATCAAATTTTATATTTATGAAATTAAAAAGAATTTGAATGTCCATTACTTAACAATATAATTACATTTTTAAAATTTTATAGGTTGTTTTTGAAATATTTTAAATATTATAACTGTACAAAATATAAGGTTTTAATGAAATTTTAAAATCTTGTAGATAAATACAATTATTATAGAAGTACGACTTAAATTAGTATGAATACCGCTATAAAGTTCAGAAGGGTTTTTAATTTTATCAATTTTAGCGATATAAAAATTTTGAGATTGATGTATTAGAAATAATCATTTGATGTATTAGAAATACTTATTTGTTACTTTTTAATGTACTAATTAACTTGAATCTTTTTCAGTTTAAAATCATTTACACAGTTGGGTACTCGTTAATTTTCATATAAATTAGTTATTTTTCTGATTCAAAAACGAAATTATTAAGCTCTTATTCATTTTATCTTAAGAATCAAAAGTTTCATTTTGTAAATGTATGATAAATTTTTATTTTCTATTTGTATTTTTTATTGTAAAGAATTTTTTGCAGTAGTACTTATTTAATTGATTCAGATAACTTTTTTCTCTATATGGGCCTTAATTTTTTTTTTCATTTTAATTTATTGATAACAGTTTGAGGGCAATATGTTTCATAGTTTACATATTTATGGAATTTTTTCATAACTAATTAGAAGCAAAATATTGTTAATCATAGAAATTAAAATTAATTTAATGAATTCATTTTTATTTAGGTTCTTCAAGTAATAACAAGAGAAACTGAATTAGAAGCCAATCTTCGAAGACAAGCTTGTGATTTAAAAGCTGAATTAGGAAGCATTAGTATGGTGGATGAATTTGCAAAATATGCTAAAATTAAAAGAAAAGTAATTAAAGTAACCGATGAACTTTCCCACCAAGGTAAATTACTTTTACTGTAAAAAATGTGATCAGAAGCTCTGATAAATCATTTAAAATTAATTTTTTTTATCTTTAAGAAGTTGCTTAGTTATTTTAGCTAAATGTAAGTTCCATTTTTTTCTACACCTTAACATATGTATTATTTTAAATATATTCAGGTCTTGATTGTATTTTGAAGCGTAACTTTTTTTTATGCTTATCTGTATTTTTTTTCTTTCAACAAATAAATAAAGGAGCATATGCTTGCTTCTTTTTATTTTAAAGAAATACACAAAGTTATCAAGATATTGGGAATTTAAAATATGTTAAATAAAATAACTTTTTCAAAACTACTCGCTTTCTCCTGAAATATTTATATTTTAGATAGGTCTATTTGATACATAACAATTCAATAACAATAGAACAGGGGTGGCCAACCTTTTTGGGAAGAGTGCCACTATTAAATAAAAAATAGTTATGCATGCCACTTTCAACTTTTCCAAACAAAAATAAGGTGAAAAATGTTACTTATAGGCTTATATTATGGGATTTATATGCAAATAGAACATTTTTAATATGAGTCTAATTGTGAAAATTTAAAAATAACATAATAAACAAAGCAGCAGTACAAACTTAGGTTTTACGGTTAATAAACCTTTTACAAGTTCAGTCAGTTAAGTTAGGGGAAAAAAATTAGAAATTTGTAACCCTAAAGAGATTTAATTCTAAATAATTACTAAACAGTCAGTACTGCTTAATTTTGCTTTTCAATTTGTAGTTTTTTTTACCAAGTCATCTATATTAGGATTAGTTCTTGAAGATACTTACAAAATTAAATTGTTTTAGATGCATATCAGTTAATTTTGAGCAATATTTTGATTTTATATTATGTTCATTATAGAAAATATTTGTTCACAAACATATGTTGATCCAAACTTATAACAATTTCTTACAGCCAAATCATGAACATTTCGATGGTACATTTCAGTGTAGTATGGTGTGTTAGGTCAATAATTTTGATTTGGATATCAGGTGGGTAACAAGTAACTTCTTCTGATTCAGTCCTTGGAGAGCCCACACCCTTGGCGCAAATTATTTTGGCTGGGGATAATTGCGTCATCTTGGTAACCCTACTTAAATACACTAGATATGGTAAACCTAACTATTTCTGGAATTTTCGTATTTTGTCGGGGGGCATTTCGAATTTCGTTATTTTGTGATTGGGGAAGTATGGCTGTATGTGTGAGTGAATATACCTTAGAATTTTTTACTTTGTTGAATGCAAAAGGTAAGAAATAATTGATTGAATGGTGTATGAAGGAAGGAAGGATTGCTTCGAATTATGAATGTCCTGATTGTAATGAGCGAATGAGATTATATGAATGAAAGAGTCCTGTTTTGGATGGATTTGAATGGAGATGTCAAATGGGTATGTTCGACCATTACTTCGCAGAATATATATGGCAGTGCTCCCATGGTCATTTGCTTAGCAATGAGGCCTTCAAGGCTTTTTTAAAATCTGCTGTTACACTGTACCCTCTACTCGGAAAAGATCAGCAGTAAGAAAGTAAGTGCTGTTTTTTTTAATTTTCATCTTAAATACATTTGATTAATTTCTGTATTTTTTACATATATTTTCATTATGCATCCACCTTGTCCCACTACATTCACTTGCTGCATTGTCAGTTTCGCTTATCGCCATCTCTTTCTGGCGCTTTTTTCGGTGTGTCACCAAGGTTGTGGGCTCTCCTAGGATTTTACCCTTCTTCCAGAGAAATTAAAAAGGGATTTGTGAACAAATGAGAATTTTTTTTTTATCATCTTGAAAATCATCACACCTAGTATGGAAGTAATCCTACAAAGTGGATATTAAATTTTTAAATATATCATAGCTCAGAGCATTATTAAATTTCGTAAATGGTTCCTGCAATAACATGAAATGTGTTAAACTTTTTACTCCAAAATCGAGACAAAAAAAAAAGCAAAAGTTTATTCACACAGAAAGATATATGACCAACTAGGGTAAAAATCAATATTTTCCCTGTATATAATCCTAAATTTAAATTATTTAGATGTCCCATAATATCAATAGGAAAAGCTAAATCCCATAACCAATCTTCATTCTTGAGTAACAGGTACTCATAGGGCAGTTCATTGTTTTCTTCCATATATTTTGAACACATTCCTCTAATGCCAAAATTAAGTGAATGCAATCCATTTGGAAAACTGGTGCATACAATGAAGTGTTCTCTACATAATAATTTTCTATTGTAATTCAAATAAGTATTTAAAATAAATTTTGAGGGTTGTATTTATTTATTTTTGTCTAAAATAACCTCATTTCAACAAAATAGTAAAAAATGTTTTATATTAGAGTTTAAATATTGTTATATTCTTTCAATAAATCTTTTTGTGCTGCTTTTAAAATTTTGCTGTGCCACACCGTGGCACTTGTGCTGCAGGTTGGCCACCCCTGCAATAGAACAGCAAGTGATGTAATAATTATCATTCAAGATTTATATCAATTATCAAGCTTAAAATTTTTTTGAAATATAGTTAATCTCTTTGGTATTCTGTGATATTAGTAGCTCTCTATTAATTATTGTTTATATATATGTGAACCCTAGATATCTTTCTTTTATGGGATTTCTTTATACTTCCATTAGAATATTATGTTTTTATCCTTTTCTGTCTTGTGAATGTATTCATAAATATTTTGGAACCATTTTAATATCTCTTGGTAATATATTCATCATAATATCAGAAATTCTTCTGTATTTTTATTTTAGTTAAGCTTTGCTTATAATCATGAATGATGCACTGTTAGAATGATTTAATCAAAGAAACTTGATTTTAAATTTAAAATAGAACATGAATATAATGGATTGTATTGTAAAATATATTCGTATATAAATAAAAGAATATGCTTATTAAAGTCTTTGAAAAATAAAATCAATTTTTTCTTCATATGCTTGAACTGCTAGGTATATAACGAATAACAAAATGATATAATTCTTTTTAAATTAATGTACTGATGTGATTTGATATTTATTGATTTCATTCTAAGAAAATTATGAGCATCACAGTATTCTTTGTCAGAATGTTGGATATTTTGTACGTGTATGAGTATAATAGTGATTTCTATGCAATTCTTACAGATAGCTCATGCATTCTGTCCTTTGAATCTGGGAACTCTATGTATTTTTATACTTATTTATGCGCATCAATAAATCTCATATCTTAAGGGTGCAAGATACTAACTGCATTCATTATTAATCTGAAGATTTATTAACTCTTATATTTCTTTTATTCAAATGCAAGTACTCATTTCTGTCAAGACCTATTACTTATTTCAACTAAATTGTTTCAGAATTTTATGTAATAATAAATTAGCATATTGCTTAAACTGATATGTATAATTTTTACCTTTTGACTGAAAACATATTTGTCATGATCATCTCCTAAGTATGCTGTATATTGTTAAAAGGAGTACAAATAATACTGACCATTCTGAAAATCTAATAATGCAGACCATTATTGGATTTTAAAAGCAAAGATAAGTCATGAGTAACATATGTGGTGTGAATTTTGAATAGGACAGGATATTCCTTTATCTCATCCCATTTCACAATGCAAGGGATATTTGAAGATTTTAATGATTGTTACATTTGATGAGGGACTGCCTATCTGTGCAACTGAAACTCAGGAAATTGTTGATTTGTTGAAGCCAATGAATAGGAATTCTGATGCAGAAATTCATTATGAAATTTATCAAAACTGTTACATTTTCTAAGGCTTTTCATTGTATGGAAACTGAAAACATACTCTATGCAGCAGGATGTAAATGACATAGTATTTTCTTCTCTGCTTAAAGTCGGGGGGAAAAAAATCTTTTTCACTAATCAGAAATCAAACACATTGTCAAAAATCTATTAGTCAGTATTTTAAAATTTCCAATTAACTGGTGCAAAAAATTCATTAAAGTGTTTTTAGCTGTTGAATAAAAATTATGTAATTTCTAACTATGGATATTTTCTGTGTGGTTGCTTATTGTAGAATTTCCAAAAGATAAGTGCAAAAAAATTTGTATTTTGTTTGGACCCCGTTATAACAAATAACCCTGATTTAATGAATATAATGTTCGGTCCTGATGAATTTGTTAAATCGAGGTCCGACTGTATATTTAAAATATATATTTGTGCATTTTTCACAGTAAATGTCTTAAATATTTACAATTTTAAAAAAAATTTGTTTCCCATTTTTAAATTTCACTATCAACTCTTGACATCAAATGAAACTACACTACTGCTTGACAATATACCAATTTTGCAACATTTTTACTTGTGCTAAGATTTGGAATGAATTCTGATATAGGTATTATAATCATTGAATGTTAGTTACATTTTGTTTAGATACAATTTAGTAGGAAATTATACCTTACAAGTCTATGTGGGATTATCACATGAGGAAAATAATTCAATAATGTAAATGAATTTAAATTCACCTTCTGTTGAATAGTCAAGGATTTTGAATGATACTTATACTTATATAAATATGTAAAACAATATTTCTAATCAAAATATTAAAAAAAAAAAAAAAAACTGGATAATTTATTGTTAGTTTTAAATTATTGCTTGGACATTTAATTGAACATTAAAGAGACTAAGAAGATAAATGTGCTCATCCATTTTAAAAAATCAGTTCTGGAAAGAATAATCTTATTTTACAATACATAAAAACTATAAATTTGCTGACAGGGAGAATAAACCTCTTTTAGACTGTGATGAAAAATTCTTAAATTTTTAATTAAAATATTTCTTTTATGGTTTACTTTAAACTAAAATATTCCTGCATTATAGTAGAGAAAAAATTTTATTAAAAAAAGCTTTTCTTTAGTTTTAATTGCATGCTTGGCTTATTTTGTTCTCTCTCTTTCGAGAAAAAGTTTTCATGATTATCCATAGATAATAATTTTAATAATAGTATTACAATAGCTATGTTAAATATTTGTTTATTATTTTTTAAATTTTAAAGCTATCTGAAATTTTTGCCTTAAATCCTATCTAGTGAAGTTGAAAATATTTTGTTTTTAGCTGAAATATAATCTTTTCTTTTGCAAACTGAATAAAAAAGTATTTCTTGAATTTAATATTAGCTATTCCTTCTAAATTATTACTAATAAAATCGAACTTGTATATCGTTTTTTGTGCCTGGATCCCAAATAGTATAGTTACTTAATGCTTTGTATATCTCTGTATTTAAAATTGTACTTTTCTCATCATTGAAATAAAATATTTTTACATGCACTTCGTTTATCAGATATTTTTTGCTTGAACTTCATGTTTGGAATGTTCTAATGGCTGAGAAGATAGTAAGTTTGAATACAAAAAGCTTCTACAAAGAATTATTTAAAGAAATTTTTTTAATTATTTAGCTGAACCTAAATTAAAACACTGTAAAAACAAACTAAATTTATTAGGAACATCTTAAAAACTGTTATTTCATTTTCAGTAAAGTATTTTAATATTGTTTTTAATTAAATAGAAACAAGAAAACTTTAAAAAGACAGCATTTAATTACTTTTTTGTAAATCAGTCATTGAAACATTAAATTTTGATAATATGATATGTAAAAGAAATCATAATTTTTAATCATTGGTTAATTTCCATCTTTTTTAAAAGCATAGTACTTTGTTGCAATTAATTTTTTTTTGTAAGAATATACTTTTAAAATATTGTCATTTAAAATGCTTATATATTTCTCTTTTATTTTTCCTAGCTGATTTAAGAAGTTCATATACTTTGAAGGTGCGATTGATTGCTACCTTTGCATTGTATACTTTTATGGTAAGCATTTTATTTTACTCTACAAAAACTCTGAATTTTGAAATATGAATTAAATGTATTTTTTTAAAGCTTTTTTACACATCTTTAGTTACATTTTTATGATTTCCTTCACCTTTTGTATGTATAACTTAACTCAGTGGTGCAACAATCCATGAGGGCCAAGGTCTACTGTGCCCATCTTAGTATATGTGACCTTTGTCCCTGAGGTGCAAGAGCAGGTGGTCAGTCTGGCGTGAAACCCCCAGTGCCAGATAAGCAGGACTTTTTCCTGGACTGGATAAATTTCAATTCTCTAGTTCCAAGGGGGCCCGTAGATCTTCTGCGCCCCGGGCCCAAAATAAGCTTAAATCAGCACTGATTTCTTCTGATAACTAACATAAAACACAACAATCATAGTCTAAAATGTAGCAGAGAACAAGAAGAAAACTTCATATGCAAATCAATGTACATGGGGTCGAAAACCATAAAAAGGGAATTAGTGCAGAAATCGGAATTTAATAGAAGCTGCTGTTTTCTGTTGTCTCAGTGGTTAAATTCAACATTTTTACTGTTCTTTTGAGAAAAGGAGACAGGAAAATGTCAAAACAACAGGATCTACTAGAATCCATGGCTTGGTGTATTATCGAGAGACTGGAATCTAGGCAAACACAAAGAACTGTAATGGATGCTGTTGGAGTGGCAATAAATGTCACTGTAAGACAGTGGAAACGATTTTGAGAAGCAGGGCATATTCAACATCAGCCAGGACAAGGTAGTCCATGAAATAAACAACAAATAATGTCTGTATATCCTGCTAATAGCTCGTCAAAACAGAACAGCCAATATGATGCAGTTTCAAAGACAGTTTCTTTTGGGAACAGGACGAAGGGATTCAATCCAGGCTTCATGCTGGTGGTCTGTATGCATGTAGGCCAATGGTGTGTATTCATTGACAGCAAGGCACCTTGTGGTCCAAAGAAAGTGGGCTGCCGAACATCAAGATTAGATACAAATGCTGTTTACAGACAAGTTCAGACTCAGTTTAGAGTGTGACGCCAGGCGTGTTTTGGTATGCTGAGAAAGGGGCACTGGAAAGGACCCAATATTGATCAGAAAAAATCACATTGCAGACTAAGTCTTTTTATGTTATGAGCTGGCATCAGTATAGATGGACGTACTGACTTTCATATCATACGGAATGGCAATTCGACGACTCAAAGGTATGCACACAAGATCAGAAGACTCCATGTCATACCTTATGCTGCAACCATTGGTGATTTCTTTCTTTAAAAGGCAGGATAATTGCAGAAATCATACAGCTCATTTTGTGGAGATTTTTCTTGAAGCTTGAAATAATACAGCATATGGAGTGGCCAGCATATTCCCCTGACCTAAATCTTATCCAGCATGCTTGAGACTCATTCGGTCGTCACATTCAGCAAGATCACTGCCTTCACTTATTGTCCAGGATGTGGTTATTGCACTCCTTGAAGAGTGGAACAGTATTCCCCAAAGGGAACAGTATGGGTCACCCATAACCTCATCACATCCATGCTTAACAGGTGTAAAGCAGTCGTAGCAGTTCACCATATTAAACATCCTGTATCAATTCTAAATTGTCAGTTTTTGTCATTTACATGTTACCAGATTTTTGGCCTGAAGCATCATTTCATGTTCTTTATACCATTCTAAAGAATTAAAGTTCCCATACAATTGCTTTTTGCTTCTTTTTTTCTGTATTGAGTTTTGTTACAACTGTACTCTCCATTTTATGCCCATGTATGACTATCATGCAATGGTTTCTTCACTTTTTGCCTACTCCCCTAATTTTTTTTGAGCAGTGTGTTTCCATGATAAATAAAACTACTGTAACATTCACTTGGTCATTTTGTGGGTTTTAGTTTGAGTATTCTAACAAAAACTGTAACTAGAATGTTAATAATATCTGTACTTTGGGTATATTTTATTAAATATATATGTCATACTTCTATAATATTTCTGGCAATTAGTAAATATAACTGTAGTATGTGGTGAGTGGATGATATTATTGTAGTATTGAGACGAGGCAGTCTTGTAAGTTAGTAATCCAGTTAATTGCATTGAACATGTAGAGACCCACAAACATATATTGACAACATCACAAAGAAAACACACGCAACAAAAATACACACATGACAACTGCAGCTGTCTACATGTTGAAGGCAGACAAAGACAGAAGGGAGAGCAATTTCCAGAAACATCGGCTTATATAGGACGCTCGAACCACATGATCTAAATGGGTGGGCAGATGTAGTTCAAGATACTCTCGTTAGGTGGATGGCCAGGTTATTAATCAAACTTGTGTCCTGATGGAATGGACCATAGATAAATCAAAAGCTATTAAAGATTAAATTACTGGGAACTATTACATTTGTATATTATATAAGTTAATTAACATAGTATAATACATGTTTTTTAACAGTTATGTGCAGTTGTGAATTTAAATATTGATGACTCTAAAATTTAATAAAAATTTTTTGTTTTTTTATGTTATGACTTTTTTAAAACTTGTTTAGAGAAATACTGAAATCAATGAATGCAGAAATATTGTATTAAACATCAGTTTTAAATTTTTCTTTCAAGTCAGTTTCCATATTGATCACTTTTTTAAAAAAATGGGCTATTTATGTTTGTCTATTACAAATGGTATTTTATATAAATTGTTAAAATAAGAGATAATTCATTTCTTACTTGTATTTCATATTTGAAACTGATTGCTGTTTCTTATTTTTTGTGTATTTGTTTTACTTTTTAGAGTTTCACAATTATTTTCTTAGTATGGAATTACAGAAAAATCCCAGTTGTCATTCTTCCTGAAGAATGTCTTTATCCTTTTAACTCTTTATTTTCATATCCATCAGATGTTCCTGGTAAATATATATTTTATTAATTTAAAGTATTTTTTAATAATGGAGCTTTGATTATATATAATGTTCTAATCTTCGAATAAGTTTAATAACTAAAAGTATTCTTTTAAAAAGATTTATTACTTATATTTTAATGCCTATTATTTTGTGATTTTAATTTATTAAAAATTTACTATATAATACATATTGCAGGTTTTAAAATTAGTCTTAAGGATGTTGTGAAGATAGATGTGTATTGTTGCAAAATAATTTGGAAACTTCAAAAAGCTGTTGTGTAAAGGAGCTGATGCACATTAAATCTGTTGAGGCTCAAATTCATCTTGTTGGTGTGGAAGTTTAGTAAATAAGGTGTCAGCTCAGTTGTCATCCTCATCACTTGACTGCAATTCAGAATTACGAGATCTGTACCTAATAACCCTAAAACAACTTTAAAATGTGGTATTAGTTAACAACCAATCAGTTCAGACCCAAAATTCATTACACATGGAAATAGTTACCAAAATGTTTTTAAACATAATTCGCTTATATGGTATGCTTTATATAATATTATGCTTTATTTTGTATGATTTATATTTTATAGTATTATAATACTATTTATATTAATGTTTTGTTATTCTAAAATTGCTTGTGTTGGCTGTTATGATAATGTAAACTTGTGTTGGTTATTATGATAATATAAATTTATTTGTGTCCAGCTTTAAGCTGTTGCATTTCAGTACCTATTACTTTTAACCTTATCTCTTTCATAAGTAAATCTCAATTTATTTTTCAAATACTATTACTTTGTGAAAATGCTAATCATTTCTGTAATATAGTGGTAACTTTTCAAAATTTGATTGCAGTCGCTTGTGTGTATTTTTGTGTATCAATTTTAAAATGAGCAGAAGAGGGGTTTTTTCAGGGGGGGGGGGATTTTTAAGCAGTAAACAAGTTGGTATGTAGAGATTAATAAAACTGATAGACAGCATGTATCTTTTAATTGGAAATGTTTTAGTTACGTTTTATATTTAGATATTTTAATTTTTTAACAGAGCATGTCAAAATTAGAGAGATAAAAATATTCTTATAAACCTTTTTATTCTAAGAAGCAAAAATAATCAGGGGAAGATACTTGAAAAGTTTTATTTGTATGAAATATTTGTAAAACATTTTTAAAAAATCTTAATTTAATTTTAGATGTATTGGAATGTATAAAAGTAATTCAGTAGAATATTAAGTACTTAAGAATAGTTAAAGTAACACTAAGAAAGGTAGTGTAAATGAAAAATGATAAGGGACAGTCAGTAGCAAATAATAAAACTTAGTTTTTAAGGAAAGTCATGCTGAATAGAAATAGTAATAAGTATTTCTATATATTTATTTTGATAAACGGATTAAAATCTCCTGCAAGAATCATGCTTTATTTAGTATAATTAAAAATTTTTCAATAATAACTATTCATATCTGTTAAGGTTCATGTATGCCACTATATGGCATTATTTAAATTATAAGGTGTGATTATATATTGTTTACCCGAGAGAATAAAAAAATGACGAATTGAAGGAGGTTGTACAGGCCATTCACTTTATGTTAGCGATACTTTTTTATATATATTGTTTTATGAGAATGTAAAAACAAAGAATTGAAAGAGGCTGTATGGGCCATTCGCTCTATGTTAGCGATACTTTTTTTTATATAGATTATGGAATAAACCATTGAGAAAAGACATCAACACAATATCCTTTTAAAAATTGATAGTTAGAAATGTGCGTTATTTAAAACTTAGTATTAATTTTTGAGATTTATAAAATAAGACAAAAATAATATGGAACATATTATTTTGTGGATGCATGCACACAGTTTATTGCATTGGACATTTCCAGTTATGTTTTCTTGCTGCATATAATTAGCTTTTTGTTTCAGAAACTGAGTTAATTCAGTTTATTCACTTGCATTCTTTCTTCATTCATGACACTTAATATCAATATAATATCATAATCATATATCTTAATATCATATCAAATAAGTTTTATTGCATTCTTTTTGTGTAACAAACTTGTATTATCTAGAATTCATAATTGCACTGATTTCTACATTTATATGGATAATTGACTTTATAAAAACATAATTTAAAATGAAATGTAAAGGGCACCATAAAAAGACATTTATTTCAGTCTCCAAATTTGCCAAATTGTGTCTTAAAGTGCTATTTTAATAGCATCAGCGATTTTTTTTTTATTGTATGAATTATTATATTACCAAATAACAATATGAATTTTCTCTTATATTTTTCTAATGCTTGAATAGTTTTGAATTTTACTTTTACACTTATCTAGGTTTAAGCAATTTTCCAATTTTATTAATTGTACCTCTTGTTGATCCATTATTGATTGATTTAATAATTTTTTTATAACATTATGAGTTTTTTGTGTATAACTGCTGAGTCTATGCAATTATGAAATAAATTACTTTGAGGAATCATGAAATGATAGCTTTCATGAACTCATGCTTTGTGTTGACAGTTGAGCTAAGCTCAAACATATTAATGTGGATGCATGTACACAGTTTATTGCATTGGACATTTCCAGTTCTGCTGTCTCGCTGCATATAAATTTACAGTTTCCTTTTAGTTAGTTTATCTTCGAACATGCTGATAATATTTAGAAAAATAAATTTCTCTAATATATTCTGATGTATGTTGCTTAGTTAAAAATTTACAGCAAAAGTTTTTGTAGATGCAAGCTTTATGTGTAAAGATTTTTCTAATTTACCAGAAATAGGAAAATTAAGCAATGAAAAAAAAAAAAAAAAAAACTGTGGCAATTTTGTTGCTGTAATTCTGTATTTCAAAGTTTATTTTGTAATTTTTTTGAAAAATGCAAGATAAATTTATGTAATATTTCTATTGATAAAATGTTTCAAGAAATTAAAATAATTTTTACCCAATTTCACTTAATGTGCTTTGATAAAGTTGATTCATATACTTTATTAAAATTAATCTCATCTATTTTTGCTTTCTTCCATTCTGATAAAATTAGTTATTTGAACTCAGTTGCATATTTTGGTAAAATGCAACTGTGATAAAAAAAAAAAGTTAACTATGTAATTCAGTATTGTAGTTATTAATATTAATGCATTAAATTTGATCGCATTTCATTTATCTCAATTATATAAAATAATTCTTTTATAGTATATTAATCATTAAAATCAATTGTTAATATTATTTTTATTTTAGGTGGAATTAGTTTGACAACTTGGCTATTTATTTGTGGAACAGTTGGAAGAGCAATGACCAAGTCTATGAAATCTTAAGTATATGTATTACCTGAAAATTTAAGTTATGTTTATATTTTGTCTTTTCACATGTATATAGTCATAGTTTATGTATTTTATATTGAAAAATGAAGGAATAAATAATTTATTTCAATTTTGCTAATACTATTATCTTTCTTTTAACTGTACTTTTTAATACTAGAAAAACAGCAAATCACTCAATAAATTACTGATATTTATACACTCATCAATCATCTTTTAATTTTAATTCCTTTTTTACATATATTTTTTTCCTTATAATATGTGTAAAACAGCAGTCTTTATATATATATATATACACAGTCGAACCTCTATATAGCAAACCTCTATATTGCAAATTTTTCTATATAATGAACTTTTTTTTTTGGAACCAAGAACATTTCACGACTTTCCTTATAAAATAACCTCCCAATATCGAAGTACATTTTCCATATAACGAACTTTTTCTCTTTTGATTCAATTTTTTTTTCTCCCTATTTTTGAAGTATTTCTGGACGTTTTGAGTTATTCTCTCTTATAACACATTTTATGGTAGTCATAAATCTTGAACTGGTTTTATTAGGTACCTAACTCACCAAGAGCAATAGAATTCTGGGCATTTCATCCAAGAAGTGCAACCTTTAACCTTCATTGTCGAGTTCACTGGAAACATCTTTGATATCTCTTTTCACCCTCAGTTGAGTCTCGTGTCGTTGAACTAGTCTCAGTTCATTTGTAGTATTGATCAGTTGTACTGACAACTTTGTTTCTTGTAGCTCGAAAATGTCAAAGCGTAAGTGTTTGAGCATCAAAGAAAAAAATTTAATTCTTCGGGAAGTGGATAAAGGCGTCAAGAAACTTTTCTTGCAGTTTTTCTTTTTTTTTTTATAGATAAAATATATAAAATAAATATAAATTAATTCACAAAAAGGTGTAAATAATTACTTTTTTTTGCTGTACAATGTTTATGAATTTAAAATTTGTTTTATGTGGTTTATATAAAGAAAATTGTAAGATGAACCTCTATATAACGAATTTTCCATATAATGAACTTTTTGGGGGAATTTAGCGAGTTCGTTATATAGAGGTTCGACTGTATATATCATTGTATGCTTGCGAAAAGAATTGTAAATTGATTAAGCCATTGTAATCTTTCATGACTTTATTGTTAAATTTTAAAAAATCATTGAAGTAACTGCCATAATATGAAAAAAAATATGCATCTTCGATTGTATTTGTTTTGAAAAAAAAAATATTTTCAAATGTATTAGACATATTAATAATAAATAAAACTTTAATAACATCTTGAATTTTGTATTTAAGATTTTTTTAGTAAGAGTGTAATAACCTGTACATTTTGATTTAGATTCTCCTTATACACTTTGAAAATTAATTGATAGGATATGGATTTAAACTTGAGTCTTAAATTACTAAATAATATTAACTATAATCACATTTTATGTGTGATAACTGCCACTCATTATTTGCAAGATTGTTACTATTGCATCGGCCCATTTTCATACCCATCATAGATGAGCTAAAAAATGAAAATGCTAATCTGAATATTTATATAATACTTTCCCAGAAGTGTCATTTTAGTTCTATGCTTTTTGCACTAAATTGTGCTCTAGAAATAATTCAGGTAACTATGGATAAATTTTAAAATTTTCCACATATAGATCATAATGACAATGTTATTTTATGTATTAAAACTCATGATGATTGTTATAGAAAGTTACAAATGTACTTCCAGTTGCTTGTTAAAATGGATTAAAATTTAATACAGTGAAATTCGAACTTACTGTTTCTCAACTTTAGCATTCACATTACATTTCAACAGATGGTCTCTCACCTGCTTCTTAAAAAGTATAGGTAATTTCTTATTTCCACATGCTTACCAGCAAGCAAGATTTCATAAGATTTTTGGGAATGGCTACCTACCAAATGAACTGTCTCCCATTTTAGCAAGAAACATTAACATTAAGATATATGCGGATAAAGATTATTTATTGGTCGTAGGATGCACAAAATGAAAAAGCATTTTTCACAAAGAAAAACAATTATTACAATTAACACTTATTATACAGTTTTTCAATAAAGGCAAACATATTTTGCTTTCTCTTGATGTAGTTCATTTGGACTTGATGTTTTATTACATGATAGTAACTTTGTTGCTTCCACATCTGCTACTCTTTCACCTGCACTGACTAGATACTCACAAAATGAAAGAGTTACTTGCTATCGTCCATATTTGGCAACACTTCCATTATTATATTTATGACCAGTAAACTGAAGTAGAAACTGATTAGAAACTCTAGTTGGGTTCATTTCATAAATCATTTGAAACAATCACACTGAGTCGCCCATCCGGTATAGTGGTTAGCGACGCTGACTGCTGTGCCGTAGGGACTGGGTTCGAATCCCAGAGAAGATATGGATGTTTGTAAATGTATAGTGCCTGCGTGGCATGGGGGTACTCTAAATAGCCGCCGAGTCGCAAGTCCTCTCGTGAGGTTGGTGGAAGGGGAAGAGAGGTGGGAGGCCTCTGACCACCCCCAGAATGTTCTCCCTCTAAATTGGGGTGGAATCGAGCCAAATCGTTCTGTCACCTGTATAGTGCTCAAAGCTAAGGCTAACGACAGGCGTCACGTAGCCCTTTGCCATGATGAATTTCGTAGGCCTCGATCTGGCCTTTGCCTATCAGGTGGCATTAGTAACAACAACAATCACACTGAGATTTCTGTGCTTGAAAAAATATGATTCACACTAATATATGTTACTTGCAAACAACTGACTGTTGCAGATCTTTTTTTAGTATACCTTTATTTGATGATCCTCTGGTTTATACAATTTGATATAAGCAATGTTTTGCATGGTTGACTTAAATTGAAATATAAACCTTAACTTGATTTATCTATCAAGAGTTGCGTATAATTATTTGAATATATTGTTATTTGGACTAAAGGATGATTCCCAGGATTGAATGCTAAAAATTTGGTCCCTAATTGAGATATCTGTATGCAGAATCAATGAATATTTCAGAAGAACTATTACTTGATAGAGTACTACCTACTAGGCCTAAGCAAAAAGTTGTGTTATTGAGTTTTCTTTTATTTGTAATATATCTTCTGATTGTTGACTACTACTAGAGTTGCAACATTTACATCAGATGAAAGCTTCAACAGTCATAAATGCATCCAAAATATGCTTTTCTCGTTTTGGAATACCTGAAGTAATGGTTGCCTATAATAATTGACATTTTGACTTTGATGAACTTTTTCAACTTTGCAAGTCTTGAGATATAATC
>BMAV01022262.1:437819-449406 GCA_019973955.1 Trichonephila inaurata madagascariensis | reverse complement strand
TTTTTTTTTCTCTGAAACCATTCTATTGGTGAGTACTTTTTGCTTACAATGGTGTTATCTCGATTTATCTTTCCATTGATTGGGGAGCATATATTTGTAAGACTCTTCGGTATTTAAAAAATTCCTTTCAAATTTTAGATGAATTTTGAATTTAGAAATTTTGAATAGATTTTTTTTGGTTAAGAAATATTGCGACATAGTCGTCCTTCGATGACCATGTCATGGGGTTTCAGCGTAAGTTAGAGGTGTGGGATTCTCTGGAAATGATGAGACATTTTAGAATTCTTAATATGACTTTTATTAAGAATTTAACTTAGATTACTTAGATATCGAACAAACTTATTTTAAGTGAGAATAAACCAAAACACGTAGTCTTAATTAACACAAATCGTGCAATTAGATCACTTATCAATATAATTATATTATATCCGCCTAATCTCAGTCTCAATAATATATTCGCGTTCAGAATATAATCTTCCTACCTTGGTTGAATACTCAACGTCCAATCTACTTCAAATATTTCTCCTAAGGGTCGTACAATGGTATGTACCTTGGTTATAAGGGCGAGCTTTGCGGGATTCTGGATAAGCCGTCAATCAACACTTCTATCTTCTCTGAACTGAACTTTCTCTAAATTGCCATCCTGCTCACTAAAACTTCTATCCTTTTAAAGGTTATCTTATTTGCATCTATGCTTCATTTCACTTCTTGGATTTGGGTTGGAAAAGATTTGCCATTAATCGTGGCCGTCAAAGAACACAGAGGTTATGTTAGAGGAAGGGCGCGAGAGATGTCACAATATATCAAAAAATTATATAAGATATATGATACGATATCTGAAGCACTATAATATGATAAATAAATAAATAATAAAAAAAAACCCAGTAAGCAGCGAATAAGCTTGGCAGAAATATACTTAAAATTTTGAAAAAAAATCTATAATGAGAGCATTGAAAAGGATATTTCCGAGAAATACTATAAAAGATAACCTAATAGTTACCGTCTTTAGAAACTAAATCTGTTTCAAATTTTATTTTACTACCAAGATCAATAGCTTTCTTTAGTCCAACTACTTAAAATAAGTTACATGAAAAAGAACTATTTTCGCTGTGTTTATTAGTATTAATTAACCAAATTTTAAAGGATAACTGGAGAAAGGATATCATTTAGAATTATAATCTTGGAATAAATATTTCATGAAAATGTTTTTTGGAAAAAAAGATCCTTTATGGTAATGTACGAAAATAGTTCTTAAAAAATTAAAATCAATCTGAAAAAGAAACCTTATAATTTCGGAGAAAATTAAAAGTTTGTATGTATCGATATTTTTTAAAAAATGCTTATTAAATTTTAAATTTTATTAATTTTTCATACTTTTAAAAATTATTTCGCATTTAAAGATATATATATATATATTTTTGTGCTCTTTTTAGTGGATGAAGGGAAATGAAATAATGGGCTTTAAATTCATGTACACTCACATGATATCACCGCTTAGGAAATTTTTTATTTAAATTAATACTCCTCTACAATTAATACAAGCAAGATTAAAAATTTATTTTCATCCGTGGAAAATAACCTTTCAATTTTAAAATTATTTTTTGAAGAATCAGGTTCCTTACAATTATTCTATAAATCGTTCCAATTTTTTTTTTTTTTTTTTTCTTTTTTTGATTATCATCAATCATTTGAATATAAATAAAGAAAATTGAAAAGGGGAAAAAAGAGCTTTTAGCACTGAAGACTTAATATTTCAACTCAATAGTCGCATTACCTAAATCAGGAGTAAGCATTAAGTCGCGGTCGAGCGGTGGACCGCCATTTTAGGGTGACTGTCTGAAGATTAGCAGTTAGTTCTTATATACCGAAATTTTCAGTGGCGTAACGTACACCCCCGCAAACCCACAATACGAGGGGAGCCCAGGGCTCTAGGGCAGGGGTGTCCAACCCAAATAACCTTGCGGGCCACTTCGGAAAAAAATTATAATCTCGCGGGTCGCACATAAAAATATGTACCTGTATATCAGATTTGGAAACAAAAACATTTATTGGAGTGAAAATTTAATACAAAATGAATTATTATTATTGTTTTCATTATTTTTTCATGTATTCAGACATAGATAATATAATAATGTTTATATAATATAATAATGAAATGATCAAATAATGTTTAAAATATTACAGTTGCCATTTTCTTGAAAATCACGGTGTTCCTTTTGAATTGATTTTTCGTTACTCATTGTTGAAATTTGATTGTGTTATCATTCGCAAACGATTAAGTATACATTGCCCTTTATCTTAACCACCCTGAATACTTTTTTTAAACTTTAAAAAGCATCTCTGACTGCCTCTTACTTTTTGGGCACTCCAAACAGAAAAGAATGAGTAGAAATGAAAGTCGCACACACTGAGAATCATGTACCATCCATAGAGTAAAGGACATTTCTATTATCAAAAAGGATTTATTTTAAAACATGAACAGGTAACAGGCAAATACATTGTGTGTGTATATATGTATATAAATTTCCCCTCAAATAAATTTCAAAATCAAAAAACTTTAAAAAAAAACCCGATTGTTCAAAAATTTTTGAAAAAGAGTCGGCGGGCCGTGCGTTGGACACCACTGCTCTAGGGGATTCAAGGCCAAAAGTTTCCTTTACATACAGTGGCTGATGCTTTTAAGGCTCATTCTCGCAATGGCATGGTGTGAAAGCTTGGAGAGTGGCTCCGGTGTCCTCGTCACTGGACCAAGGTTCAAAATTCAATGTTCAAAGTCCGTCGTCAATAAGCCCATAGCGTTGCTCCTAAATGCAACGTTAATATAAAAAATAATTAAAATATAAATGTATTTGAAATATACCTTTATAAAAAAGCTTTTTATATCTTTATTGAAGTTTTTCCCCACACACCACGTTATGCTTAGATCACAGATATACATTTGGCTATAATATATTTTGGAAATTTGATTTAATAGTAAATTAGCAAGAATTAGGCACAGAGCTTGACCAGAATGGTGTTCAGTTAATAAAACTAACTAATAAGTCTATAAGAATTATCATTAATTTAAATCATGTAAATGCTAAAAACGAAACTCTTTTGAAAAAGATAAGAGTGTTACACATTATTCGTTGATTAAAACACAGAAATATTTTTCTTTTTATAATCCATTGAATGTTACCAACTTTACTGGAGAAATACAATATTAAAATTTATCTTCCCTGGATTTAAATTAGAGGATTTTTTTGGATATAATAGCAATTCTGTGTTATTTTTTTTTTTCTTAAAATTGGTTATTTGCTAAAGAATATCGAGGAACTTGTACATCGCATTCATATTCTTGACTGTTCTGTTTTTAAAATATATATGAAATTGTTCAAGATTACTTTTCGTTTAAATCTATTTTTAATAGATTCCAGTGTTTATTGTAATTTACTTAATTTAAGATTTCTGACTTTCTGTTATAAAAAATAAATAAAAAAAAAATTAAAATTAAACTATAAACAAAATCGGTATTTCTCCGTTTTGCCGACGCAGGCGATAAAGTCCACAAAAATGATGCAGCCAACACCAAACGGAATATTTCCGCTGGTAACCTTTTACCACTACATTTTCAAGACAAGTCACGGTATTTTCTTATCTGTAACGTCTTTTTTTCAGAAGACATCAAAAATTTAAGAAAAACCAATGAGAACTAACATTTATTAACATTTTTTTAGGTGTATATTGTGTGTTGTCGCCAATAAAGCCTGCTTGGCAAGATTTGCATCAGCAAAATGGAAAAGTATATATATATATATATATAAAAATCACATTAATAAAAAATCGGATCTGCTATCCCTCTCTCCTACAATCAGGAAGAGAATAACTTGTTTACAGTTAATTTTAAACTTTATTTGAAATTAGAAACTTTATAATGTACTGTTGATGACAAAATTATGCAGCTCTAGTTTTTTAAAATAAGTAAAAGAAATAAAACCCAGACCTCACAAGAAGTTTTGTTTTACCTTTCTTAAGTTCACGATAATTCGTGACTATTTGTCAGTTCTTTTCTGATTTCACTTGGGTGATTTTCCGCTGTGTAGCTTCACTTAACATTAAATGTGTTGTACTCGTAAATGCGTCATATTTTCACTAGAGTTAAAATTCTAAAGGCACTTTCAAATTATATTGGAGTAAATCACCTTATAAACCTCATAGTCAAACATTTGGCATATTTTCGAAGCTATTTTGAGTTATTTGCTGGCGAGATCAATGTTTTTGAAGAAGAAATTTCAATTTGAGAACAAAATTATACTAACCTTCATTTTGTCTTTCCTTCTTCTCTTAATGATAAAAAATAGCAGCTAAAATGGCAAAACGTTTTTAAATTGAGAAATTCATCAAAATTAATATCTTCTGACCTCTTAATCAAATAAATAACATCAGGTAAAATCCTAGTTTAGTCGGTACTAACGTAGTAGGATCACCGCAGCAAAATTGGCGTCCCTCAATTGCGCCTTTATATCAAAATTACAAAGATTCTAACGTTTTTTATATGAAAAAAAAAATCAGTCAGATTTTGGTGGAAAATGGCGCGATTCGCGTGGCGTCAATTAGGTTGTGGTGACGTTAATACGTACGTAATCGCTAGTCTACACCAGGGTCGGCAGTGCCGGTTTATCCATTGGGCGCTTGGGGCGGCGCACACGGGCCCGGATAAGCTGGACTTAACCAGATTTTCTAGTTATAAATTTCGATTCGCCAATGCCAAGGGGCCTGGAGATCTTCTGCGCCCAGGGCCCGAAATGAACTAAAATCGGCACTGGGGGACTGCAATTTATGGTACGCGTGCCACATGTGGCACGCTGAGCAATTTTCAGTGGCATCTACACTGCTCTACAAATTTGTCAATTTTTGAGTGGATAGAAGCTGATAAATTTGTAATGGACCTCTCTTGTTTGACAAACATCTTCAGAATTATGGACATTTCCGGAGTTAAGAAAAAATCTGAAAGATAAATCTATAGATAAATCTACAGCTATTTTGTAAATTATTTGGATGTCATTGCTGGAGAGATTTAATTGTTTGAAGAGAGAAAATTGCATGTACTCTCCCTTTGCTTTTGATTCTACATATCTAAGTGAGCATATCTTTCATAATATCAAAAATATTTCGAGTCCACCAAGAAGTTGTTAGCAACTGGATGTTCAGAATGATGTCAAATTGAAAGTCAAATTATACTCATGATTTTGCGATATGAAGTAGGGAGCGGTGTAAACACTAAGTTTGCATTAAAAAATTGTAAAGTTTTTATTTAACTATAATGAATAGGAATACTTATATTTTATGTTGTCTGTTTCTTATTTTAATGAATGTCTAAAAACACATGATAATGTACAATTTTAATTTTTTAAAATTTTTGTTGAGGAAATAGTTATATTTTTTATACTGTTTATTTTTATGTTAAGAAATATCTTTAAATGATGCAAAATTAATATGTAAAAAAACAGTAAATTAATATTATTGACCACTATTCTCTAACTCTGCCTGCATTATCACGGGAATCTAATTGTTTCAAATATGTCCCAAAGTATGGCACGCTGAATCGTATTAGTAGATTGGTTTGGCATGCCACAGGTAAAAGGTTACCAACCCTTTGGTAACCTGTGACAAATTGCATCAGTAGCTCATTTTTCTGCATTGGACTTCTGTCCGATGTGATAATGCGCCAAGTTGGCGATTAAGGTACGGGCTAAATTAGGGTACTACCATAACATAATATTTTAAAGTATTACTTATTTCTGTTGGAACTATATATAATCCATTAAAAAGTATAAAATAGGTTTCGTATTTCATCTCATAAATAATAATAGGGATTTCTAGCTTTATATAATAAGGTGAAAAAGCATATATTTATTGAATGATGTCACCATGATGTTTTTGTTTAAAAACTTGAAATTTTGGAATTCCCTTTTACAATTTCTTGTATATAATCACGTCAACAAAGTTGTTAAAGAGTATTTACAGTACAACAACAAATTTGTAGATTAATAAATATATGAACATTAATAATCACAAATGGTACTTACGTATTATTGCAACCTATTGGCGGCATTTCCTGAAATGAAGCATCTGATTGCCAATTCAGCGCGTACGACACATAGGTTATCGGGATTGCCAACTTGGCGAATATTGCGATAATAGAGTTGCGAACAATAGAGTTGGCGATTATTGCGATAACACTTAAATACCTCATAAATTTAGAAGACTCAACTAGCTTGAATGATCTCGAATAAGTAACACTGAACTATGTACTAAATAATATAGCTACATCCAAATGTGTGCCTTTTGTTGCCCGTTAAAACTTTCAATTTCGGGTAGAAATAAATACATATTTGAGAATGCAGAATGTATCGCTACTTTAATTAGCTTTTTATGATTTCTTCCGGCGTGTTTTCATAGAATCAATTGACATGTAATAATAAGATATAATACGAGTATAATTGCATATAATAAGAGTTTTTATTATAAAAATATTTTTTTAATCTGAAAAGAGGATTTTAGAATTTTGGTTTCACTCTTTGACATTAAAAGTATCCGACTGCATTGAAAATGTTATTTTTGACCAAAAATAACATTTGCCTTTTATTTAACTATTTTAAAAATTCAAATGATTATTTTTCTAAATTTGTTTTTGCTTTTATTGTGGGATATTAGAAGAAAATGTATCAGGTGTTTAAAAAATACTATTACATCGATCAAACCAAACCTTTTAAAATGTTTAAACGTCTTTTTCTCAAAAAGAAAAAAAATTATTTTTATAAAGCTGATGTCTTAAATGTGTTATTTCAAGAGGCAGCAAGGATACTTGTATAAGTTTTCACTTAAATGTTTTTAATAGAAGTATCCAGACTAAAAGCTATGAAACTGAATAATTTTTAGTGGAATTATAATAGAATTTTCTAATTAAAACTCTGAAATATATGCTGTCGAAAAAAATTCCTGTTCATAGTATCGATTTTTTTTATTTTTATTTATTTATTTTTTATTTAATTTATTTGCAAAACTCCTCATGCTCCACATTGCATAACATGAGGCTTACAGATGTAAGTGGTAACACAATTATATCATTTAAAACAAATTTGGAAAAAAACATAAAATAAAAAGGAAGAATGGAAATACACAAATATAAACAAGGGGAGGAATCCCAATATCAAACTTTAAAACTCTATACAGTAAACAAATTTTCTTAAGACATTTAGGCTTTCAGTACAATTGACCAACAAAAACAAGACAGGTGGCCAGGAAATACCTAAACGTTTCAACTCCTTTTTAAAATTCTCTTTTACAGAAGTATAGTTTACAATACAACAATACATGTTCCACAGTTTCAGCATCCTGACCACAAGAACATAGTATCGATTGAATACGACTTTTGATTCAATAGAAATAATTTTAATTATATCATTCCTTTGCTAGAAGTGTACATTAAAAGGAGTTCCAGCAATTTTTCTCTTTTCGAAGGAATAAAATATTCTTTAAAATAGAACATTTGAAAAAAATTCTAAAATTTGATTACAGTTTCTCAAATTTAAAACTTTTTTTAAAAAAAAATAGTCACATATATACGAGTATATTATTTCTAAACTTTCTGTGCCTAAAAGTTAATCTTAAAAGTATTAAATCATTAGGGTTTCTGGAGGAAAAAAAAAAGATTCCCTTAACCTAGTTGAATATACCCCTTAATCGAAGGTAGTTTTACATCATCATCACCTGGAATTTACTATAAAAGTAAGTCGTATTATGCATTAAAAAACTGTCCAGAAAAAGAGATGAAAAATTCGTATGCATTTCTTTATGTTGTTAATTAAAATTATTTTATTTCCTGTTATATTAAATAATGAGCCATGTATTCTAAAATTATTTAAAGGGAAAGTGTAGCTCAGGGTGTGTCATCATTCTCGTAATCTAATTCCTCGAAATTTATATAGGAATGTCTCTGAAATTTTTCTTATTTCGTAGCATGCATTTTAGTTTGGTGAGCGAATTATATTTAAGCGAAATATTTTTCTGGAAGAAGAATTAAGAAATAACGATTAATCGATACTCATACGATATAAATTAATATGTTTTGCGTAAGTAGAATTTTTTCTCGGAAAGATCGAGATTTTTGCTCGTTGATGTGTAAATTGAAAAATATAGTGCAACAAATTTAAATACTTTTGGTAATTATCAAGAAATGTGACCTTCGATTCCCCAGCTATAGACTCCACGTACGCCCCTATCATAATTACATTTTTCATGTGAAGTAAATTAAATATTTTTTCCTTAAGTAATAATCAAATATTTTTATATTGAGCCATTTAATAGCAAAAAAATACAGCTAGATAAAATATATTAAAGTTTTCTTTGGAAAATTAGAAGTAAAATGCTCACTGTGGAAAGTACTTTACAGGTTGAACACTTAGAATAGATAAATACTAGTTGGTATACCCGTTCTTCGCAGGGGGAATTGAAAAATAAAACAATAGAGATTAAAGGAAAACGACATATTTTATGTGTTTAATTTAAGTGAATTGCAAATTAAACGAAAAAAAAAAAAAAAAAAAAAGACTTTTTAATATATCTCTACTGAACAAAAAATCATGTTTGCCAAATTTGAAATCTGCAAGTCTAATAGTTAAAAAAGGGATTTTTTAAAATCTATAACACCCCCGTAACACCCATGTGAGTAGACTTTTAAAAATTCCTTTCTTATCTGATATCTGCTCAGCAAAATTTATATGTTTTCTAAATTTCAAGATTATAGGTTTAATTATTCATAAACGGAATTTTTTTTATGTAAAACACCCTCGCAACTCTCTTGGATGTCAATTTTCACAAAACCCTTTCTTAGAGGATCTCTACTCCATGAAAGAAACATGCCAGCTAAATTTGTAGTCTAGGTTTAATAGTACGAAAACGGGATTCTCTTTTATCTATACCACCCCTTTAACCCCTCACAGTCCCCTTGGGGGTCAATTTTCGTAAAAGACTCTTTTGTAGCGGTTCTCTACTCTTTGAAAGTAATATACCAGCTGAAGTTCAAACCTGTAGGTCTAATAGTTAAAAAACAGGAATATTTATTTATAACATGGCACATAATCCCTTGCAAAACCCTGTGACGTCTCTCGCGTCTTTCTGATTAACATAACTCCTATGTTCTTTGACGGCCACGATTAATGGCAAAACCTTTCCAACCCAATACCAAGAAGAGAAACGGATCGAATATGTAAATGAGATATACTATAAAAGGATAGCGCGGCAAACCTAGCGATAGCAATAGCATAGATAGCATAGCGTAGCAGGCTCAGAGATTGTAGTGTGGAATCATTCTGATCAATAGCGTGACAAAGCTTAATGTGAAATCTTACGGACCAATAATAGGCAGTCAAGAATTAGCTGCATTGCGGATCAAGAATCTTCAAATATAAAGTTATAGATTATATTCTCTAGGTCAAGGGACCAGACTGGAAAAGGTAATATTAGATATAAGTAATTAGATAAACAGGATTATTTAGGATAATTGAGATAGATGATCTAGTTGCGTGATCTGACTTAAATACGTGATTTACTTTGGGCTCGACTCTCACTTTAATTAATAATTGTCTAAAATTAGAATTTAAGTATTATAAGTTACTCTTAATAAAAGTTGTATTAAGAATTATGTCTCATCATTTTGATAATCCCACACCTCTAGCTTACGCGGAACCGGTAAGACATGGTCATCACAGGATGGCAATGTCTCAACCCTTGGGTGTCGATTTTGGCAAAATCCTTTCTTAGCGGATCTCTACTCCATTAAAGGAACATGCCTACAAAATTTCAAGTCTATAGGTATAACAATTCAAAAATGGGAATATTTTTCTATAAAGGCACAAGTCATCGCACCACCTCTCTGGGGTCGATTTTCGAAAAACCCGTTCTTAGAGGAGCTTTTCTCCATAAAATGTATTGATCTATCAAATTTCAAATCGGCAGGTCTAATAGTTCCACAACGGATATAATTATCTATAATACCCTTTATTCTCCCGAAACGCCACTTAGGGGTCGGTCACTAAATTCATTTAGTAGTGGATCTCTACTGCATGAAAGGAACATGTCTGCCAAATTTCAAGTCTGTAGGTTTAATAGTTCCGGAGCTATCGTGATGAGTGAGTCACTTTTCTCCTTTTTATATCTATAGAGTTTAAATATCAACACTATATAATATGCAAATAATCGAACGAAATGTTTTGATTGTTTCCATATTATACTTTCAGTACTTTTATATGCTGCTTCTGTATACATGAATTAAAAAAAAAAAGGTGACTGAAAACCATTTGAGTATGGATTTGTGTATATGAAATTTTATCCTATTTCGCACATCAGCATAGCATTAATGATGTTAGTCCTCTGCATTTGGTAATACATTATAAACTAGGGTGGAAGCAGAATCAGCGTCATTGATTCTTCAGGATTTTCAAATAGGTGTTGTAATAACTTCAACGGATACTCTTGGTATTAACTTACTTTAAATATTTTGTAAAGGAAAAACAGAAGAATTCTTATTTATTTATTTTTATTACTTTTTGATCATACAAAACGAATGATACATGCGATATTTCAATTTATTTAAAGAATCAATTATCCTTATTATATTTAAATCTTAAATTCAGTTTTTAAGGTATTGCATTGCGTTGATTTTAAGCATTTCATCAGAAATTACAAGAAGAATGTCAAATAAAAAAGAGCAATCATATGTCCATTATAAAAAAAATGAAACAAATGATTCTTCCTGTGAAATTTCATTTTAAAAAATAAATTTTTTTCTGAGGTTCTTTAAAAATTAAAATATTAATAAAGTAAATTTTTTTTAAAGAATCCGGTGATTTTGGATTTACCTATATGTGTATAAAGGAGAAAAGCGACTCACTCCCTCACTCTTTCATCTTGATATTTCTGGAACTAATAGATTTACAGACTTGAAAGGAAGTAGAGATCCACAAAGAAAAGATTTGAGAAAATCGACCCTCAAGGGGTGTCACGGGGGCTTAAGAGGCGTTACAGATGAACATTTCCCTTTCTTAACTAATAGACTTACGGAGTTGAAATGTGGTATAGGCACATTCCTTTCATGAAGTATAGATTCGCTATTTAAGAGGTTTGTGTGGGGAAAATCGACCGATAAGGGGCATTGCGGAGACTTAAGGGGCGCTATAGATAGATATATTCTAGTTTGGAACTATTACACTTACAGATTTGAAATTTCGTAGGCGCGTTCCTTTCATGAAATAAAGATTCGCTACAAAAGGGTTTGCAAGAATCCATCCCTAAGGGGCGTTATATTCGTAGATAAATATTTCCTTTTTTGAACTATTAGAAATAGAGATTTGAAATTTGGTAGGCAAGTTCCTTTCATCGAGTAGAGATCCGTTACAAAAAGGGATTTTACGAAAATCGATCATCAAGGGGCATTACCAGGGCTCAAGGGGCGTTATAGATAAATATTACCGTTTTTGAACTACACTGCTGGCCGCCGTAAATGCAACACCCTGAAGGAAGCATGCAAATAACATGAAATTTACAA
>BMAV01022262.1:420179-436279 GCA_019973955.1 Trichonephila inaurata madagascariensis | reverse complement strand
TATATATATATATATATATATATATATATATATATATATATATAATTCCCGTTTTCGAACTATACACTAGACGCACAATAATGAAATTTGTATATATGCAGGTTTCTTTTGTTGAATTGAAATCCACTAAGAACGGGTCTTACGAAAATCGATTCTCAAAGGGGGTTACTGATAAAATATTTTCCGTTTTTGAGCTTTTAAATTTGTGTGTGTGTGTGGCAAACTTATTTATTTTGTTAAGTAGAGATCCACTAAAAATGGGTTTCGCGGAAATCCTCTTTGGACGAGAGGGTTACAGGATTGTAAAGGATAATTTTGCTTCAATTTTAGAAATAATTATTCAGAAGTCCCTTGTTTTTTAAATCAAGAGGTGAGAATTAAAAGAATGTTTCTCAATACAATCGAACGCTTAATCGACTTAGATATCAGTAATTTATATTTATATATAAACAGTATATATTCATCACGGATTTATTGATTGATTGAATATTAACGTCGCACTGTTCAGCTACACGAGGGCTTTTGGCGACGGACCACATAATTTTGAACCATGGTCAAGTGACTTGGACGACACCTGAGCTGGCACCCCTTTTCCTAACTACCACACCACACCAAAGGTAGGACGTTTTAGCTCTTGACAGATTTAACGTGCATCGTTGCCCTACACGGTGGGTCTTTAGTGGTACTGGGTTCAAACTCGTGACAAGGCAAGCCACGATCCGATACCTATACCACTCGGCTACCGCGGCCACATATTCATCACGGAATACCCAGCAAAATGGGCGAGTAACGGTAGCATATATAGAAAGAGATAAGAAAGAAGCGAATCGGGCTCTCTCATCTCGAGATCTACGGAACAATTTGATCAACAGACTTGAAATTTGGTATATATATAAGCATGTTCTTATTGTTTTTCGGGTAGAAATCCAATAAGAACAGGTTAAGGGGGACTCGAATCCCAAGGGGACTGCGCAGGATTACGAGGGCGTTACAGATAAAGAAATTCTTGTTTTTAAACTACTGGACCTACACAATTGAAATTTAGTAAGCATGTTTCTTTTGTTCTGTAGAACATCCGATAACAAAGGATTTTACCGAAATCAACTCCAACAACTCAGCGAGTGTTTGCGGGGGTGTCATAGATAAAAATTCTCATTTTTAAAATATTGGACCTACGGACAAGGTATTTGGCATGTTTATTTTGTTGAATAAAGACACGTTAAAAAGGGGTTTAGCGGAAGGGGAGTTACGGGAGCATAAAAGATAATTATATTTCCGTTTTAGAAATTCAAGAGTCCTGTCCTTTTAAAATCAAGTTTCGAGGTCTATAAACATGTTTTCAATACATTTGAAAGCTTAATGTTAATATATAGATATCAATAACTTAAGAACAATATATAGTCATACAACATCATGAAATAGGCAGCGAGGAGGGTGAGTTACGGTTAGTAGAGTTATATGAAGGCTTTTAGCATCACACCTTACAGTTTTGAATAACGGTCAAATCATAACAATGACATCTGACTTCCCATCAACTTTGAAATTTAGTTCGTTCTAAAGGTCTGCATTGCCCATTTTCCTTCATCTTGATCCCTCGTGGAACTATGGTTTGAATCCAGAACTCGAATGTCAGCTACCGTATTACACGTGAATAGGACTACTGGCTAATGTGACTTCTTCATTTTTAAAGAACCTCATTTTAGATATACATAGGAGTTTCTAAAACATAAATAAAAATATTTGTTTTTCATTTAATGCTAAAAAAATATGATTATTTAAAAAAAATTTTTCTCATTCATTAATTATTTTATTCTCAACAGTGGCACACATAAAAAATTTTCAAGGGAGGGGGGAGGGGTCCAGAGTTGTGAAAGTCCACCGTTTCATACGTCAAGACACCCCGCCAAAAATATTCGTTTAATTTTGTCGATTTTGAGAGCAAAACACAGTAAAAATTAAATTATTAAATTAATAATTATCATTAATTAATAAAATAAATTGTTGATAACAATTAATTTATTAAATTTTACGTACTATATGCAGAGGATTATCATGAATAAAAAAAAATAAAAATGGAGGGCTATAGGGGGCTCCTGACCCGTGGATCCCTCTTCCCTTTGTGCGGCACTGATTCTCAGTATATCTTCATTTGTTAAAAAAGAAGTTACATAATTGTGTTTTTATACCATCCCCCTTGTTAAACTTTTTTAAACCCTCCTCTGCCAAAAATTATAATTTTTTTATTATTAATTTAAAAAACTCCTCAATTTTATTTTATTTGAATGATTAATTATTTTTTTTTTCAATTTGGAATTTTTCCTAAAAAATCACTTAAAGATTTTTTTTTAAGAGTTAAAATTAAAAATTTAGAATTCATTAATATCTTAGAATTAATTTTTAGACGTTTCACTTAAGAACAAAGCCAACCTAATATGAAAGACGTTTGAATCGGCTCCTCTTACCAATTTTCCCACAAACCATCACACCCGCGACACAACTCAACTTCACTCAACTCTTCACATTTCAAGCAAAAGTTATACACTCCTCCTCTTCTTTTTTCCCCCCTCAAAACCTACCTTTATAATTCCCGCTTCAACCGAAAACTCCTCTTCCAAAAAAAAAAAAAAAATCCAACAATTGTACGGTACTTAACTGTTTAAAAACCCATCCTGCAAATAATCCAATCTTTTTTATTTTATTATTATTCCTGACCATCCCGAACAGGATACGTCGAGCCATCGGAAAAAAGAGCCGGCTAGGGATGGTCTGCGGGTAACCCGATCCCAGGTCTCATGGTCTCCTGATCTCTGCGAGGCGGCATCATTTCTTCCTGTGACGCAGTTCGGTGTGAGGAAGCAAGGGAAAAAGATGAGCGCCGTGGTCGCGGGAGCATCGCCGGAAGCACGCCGGCGTCGTGGACGGGAGAGAGCCGACGAGGAATCGGTCAGAGTTAAAGTAGAGTCCGATGCTGATATTAAGGTGAGTGCAGTTTTGAATGGTTTTATAACGGTGTCAATGAGGCAGAGGAGTTTTTTTTTTTTGGTTAAATTTAGATTTTTGGAGAGTTATATACACACAACTCTTTTTTTATATATTTTTTTTATATATACAATTTTGAAATAACACGGTACACGAATTTAAGATATCCGACAACTTGCGAGAACTTTTTTCTTAAAATATAAGGATTTTTTGTTTGTTTGTGGTTTTTAGATTTATTTACTACATTTTAAGAAAAATATGATAAAATGAAGATGAGAAAAAGAGTTATTACTAAAATGGGGGAAAAAATGGGTCATAATTGATAAGAAATTACATAAACGGGGCCCATTCTGTACAAAAAGTTTATGAACAAATTTTCGATTTTGGATGTGTTGCTTTGCTATTCATTTTTGAAATGACACTTTCAGGATTTATTAATTAAAATATTTTAATTTTAATAAAAATTTTAGAGCACTTTATCTTGGTTATTATATGAAATTGCTTGAAAAAAACAACGATGATTATATTCACATAAGGGGCTGTAAATTTTGTAATAAAACAGTGTTTGATAAATCTGAAGGTTAAAACACTATTATACAGAAGATACAGTTAATTGAGTTAATTATTTTCAAAACGTTTTGAGCAATCGCTGTCTCTGATTGAGCATTTAAAAAAAAACACATCGAGTAAAACGCATTTTAAAGTATGACATCTTTCTCGAAGTAGTGGCATCTGCTTTTACTAAAACACTTGCAGTTTTTGTTCAAGAGAATGGAAAATAATAAACTTGGTATTTTTATAAAGCTAATAAGATGACTTATAAAATAAAATCATAAAAAAAAATTGTCAATTTTTGGCAAAATTCACAATTTTAGGGTAGTCGGATACCTTAATGATTTTTTTTTACATAAATATTTTGTTCTGACACGAATCTCTAAAAAATTTGAGGATTCGTGCTCTTAAGTTGAGGAAGATTTGATCGAATTTATGACAGTTTATGATAATAAAGAAGTTAATAATGATGAAGTTGAAGATGAAGTTCAGCTATTATCAGCTGATTTAATTCGCGAGAGATTGAAATTTGATGCAAGTATAGAACATTTTCTTAGTAGTAATCTTAACATAGAGTATGCATTAAAATTTCAGCGTAATCATAAGTTTTGTGTAGCAGGATATCATAATGTAAACAACTTGAGAATCCAAAAAATAGCCGTTAATGAACTAAAAAACCAACTGAAGGCATTAATAATGAACGAGGGCATTAATTTTTCATTTGAATCAAAAACCGATAGTTATACTAGATATATCTGACACATCTACCGATGATAGTATTTTTAATCCAGTTCTTTATAAATATGCACACTTATTATCGAGTAGCGATGAATAGTTGTTAATTATAGTATAGTTTTCTTTCTTATTTCAGTGTGAATTTTTATATGTTATACGTACTCATAGACTGAATTTTCACTATACACTAATTTTAATTTATTTTGTAATTGTTTTTGTAAATATCTAACATATGAATTTTATTATTACTTTTTTTGCTCGATTTATTGGTGGAAATGTTTAGAGATTTTTAATATTACACGATTTTTTAAAATTAGGGAACATATATCCCCTAATTTAACACACGTCGTATGTATTTTTTTAAACGATTTTTTTGCACGGTTTTGTAAGGAACGTATTTACCGTTTAAGAAAAGAGTTAGGCGTATTTTGTTTTGAGAAATTAGAGGGAAGGAGGTAGTGAAAAGTTAGCTTGTTGTCATAGCAACGTTGTTTGTCATCTTGCAATAACTTTTTTAAAAAAAAGGCCCTGAATTTTACTTGTTTAGTTAATTTTCTCTAGATGAAATAGAAAGTTGCTGTTTGATTTGCTTAAGAACTACTCGACAAACGTTGTAAATATCGTATTTATAGTATTAAAGGAGAGTTAACTTTTCTTGAAAAAAAACTCATCGAGATTTTGTTGCATACATTTTATTTTTGTTTATTATTTTTTAAAAAACTCTTTGGTTTGAGAAAAATGGAGCTGATTTCAAACATAGGTCTATTTTTCGAATGTCTTACAATTAGAAGATATATAAGAATGTAAATGATTCTTTTTTCATAAATTGACATATTTTCTTTCTTGACGTATTTCTTTCAATTCTTAGTATAGCATTTTAGTCAGATTTAATCAACTAGGCCAAGCATTTAAATAAAAAAAATTATAACGTATTTAATAGCTGAGCTTAACGTAGAGAGCATGGGGTCTTTTCAGACTTAATTTTTGGAAGAACTGACAAATTTTTAGAAAATTCGATGCTATAAATTATTTAATAAGGAATTAACAAGTTTTTGTTTACTAGTATGATTTTGCTTAGCTTCAAAATTTTACATATTAATAAAAAAATAAAATTTAAAAAATTGCAAAAGGTACATTTATTTTTCAATAAAATCTTACAAAAACCGAGAGACAATAAAAGGGACCATAAAGGAGACTAATTTTTAATACTTTACTAATAGTTATTTTACTAATTATTGATTATCTAAAAAGTTACTTACATTAAAATTCAAGGATCATTCATATATTTGTCACTTATAGAAATCCTCAAAGTCAATTTAAAATTAATGCTAAATTCAAGAGAACTTCTTCTGCCTTATTAATAAGTATTTTAATAATATAGAATTAGATTATTATTTTTTTCTCTTGTTATAATATTTTGAATGTTCTATGTTTTATCTAGTTCTTAATGATTTTAAATAATTTCTGTATTTCTAAATATTTTTTGCCCTATTTTCACTTATTGACTGCATGTTATAAAATCTTTACTACACGAACAAAATAAAATTAAACTACATATTAAACATTAATATTTTTATATCAGCTGTAGGATGATTCTGCCCCAAACAACGTAGGGAAATAGCACGCATTCCCCGTTAAAAAAAATTTTTTAAAAATTATACCCTACTATTGTTACTTTATTGTTAATTATTATTAAAATAACAATTAAAAATATTGTTATTTTTTAAAAAAAACTATACCTGTTATTAACATTTTGTATAAGAAAGTATTCTAAAAATATATATTAAATTCTTTTGCGAGTTCTTTTAATAGTGCTTCTTTTGTACAAGAATGATTTATAGTCGAACCTCCAAATTACGAACTCTATATTGAGAATTTTTCGATACAGCAAACTTCTTCCTGGAACCAAGTACATTTCACGATTTTATTCATAAAATAACTTCCCTTTAGCGAGGTGCATTTTCTATATAAAGAATTTTTTCTCTTGAGATTCGATTTTTTTTCTCCTTATTTTAAAAATATTTTAGGACATTTTTCAAATTATTCTTTCTTTTAATTCATTTTATGATCACCAATGATTTTGAACTGGTTTTACCAGGTATATAACTCCCTTAAATTACTATTGACAAATTACCGTAATTTTTCAAACAAAAAACTCAAACAAAATTATTACATTTTACCAATAATCAAATTTAGGGATGCATGTGGTAGTGTATGCTTAAAATAACTGATTATTAAATAATGCATGTTTTAAATTATTTGTAAGCTTAAGATTTGAAACTGTGATTAAAAAAATCATTAATTTTAATATAAAATTATTTTTAAAGTTGAAAATGCATTGCTGGACAATGTTTTTTTCACTTTGTTTTCCTAGATTCCTTTTTAATGGGTAAATTATATAACATAGATAACAATTTACAAAAAAATATGTGAATAATTACTTTTTTTAAATAATACATAGTGTTTATGAATTTAAAATTTGTTTTCTGTGGTTTATAAAGCATATTGAAAGATGAAGCTCTATATAACGAATTTTCCATATAACGAACTTTTTTCCTGGATTTAGCGACTTCGTTATATAGAGGTTCGACTGTAGATCTTAATACCTATTTTTCTCACTTTATTTATTAAGCTTATAAACATTGTAAATTTCAGGGTATAGAATGCTGAAATTGTCTAAATACTGTTTGCCTCACTTGTCAATAACGTATTATGAGATTCACAGCACGTTGTGAACCTCAGCAGAGAGAATAGCCTTAATTAAAATGAAGACAAAAAGCAAACCAAAACTTTTATTTATTATTTAGCTTATTTAAAAATTATTTTAGAATACCATTATTTTATTTTATTTCATTAGTTTTAATAGATTTGTAAGGACTTTACTGTATGTTCGTTAATTCTGCTGATAGTTGTTATGAAAATATGACGAAATTTTTTTCTATGAAATGGCTCTGAAAATAAAAGGAAAATTCACATTCTTTTCGTTCGAAAATGAGAAAGAGAAACATACAAATAATCGTAAAAATATGTTATTTTACATTACGAAGTTAAATAAAATTACATCTGCTGTCATAATTTTGCTCGGCAAATTTGAATACTTATAATTTTTTTTAATTGTGTATTTATTTTGGATGGCATATATTTCATTTATGTTTTCGAATGTTCCAAATGAAAATTTAATTCAATAATATTCGGACATAATACATTACCTCGAAATAAGTATGATATCAAAAGTAATAAGAATAGAAAATATAATTAAAAATAATAGTAATATTAACATTTCTAGGACTTTCTGCGCATTTTGGTTATGTGTTGGTTGCATTTTTTATGTGGGATTTTCTTTTTCGAATTATATGTATTTTTATTTAAAACTTTATGTGACTGATTTTGAAAGTATACTTAGGCTGATTTAGACATATTATAGATATTTTTAAGTTGTAAAAAAATTTTTTCGTACTACAAAAAATTTTCTTAAATTTTGTTGAATTTATGGTCTGAAAGTTGTGCTTGATTTCGAATTTTCTTTAGTTTTAAATAACTGAGTTTTTTTTCATAACTGAACTACTATATTTTCATTCTCTCACCAAATTCCTAAATCAAAAACAATTGATGTAATTGATCTTTTTTGATAAAACTGACGTTTTAAAATCATATCAATTTATATTTCTAACGTTAAATGAAAAATAAAGCCATTGAAATGGACTGTAATTAATTAACTTAAAATTTTACGATGCATTTTTTATAATACGTCTCTTTAATAGTTTTCAAATGATCTTATAAAATTTCATAAAACTTTTTGAATTTAAAGTTGCAAAAAAACCTTTTAGCTCCAGTGTGTCTCTTTATATGTAATCTAGATGCTTTCTTCCAAATTTAACAGATAACTTATCATAACTGTAAAAAGGTTTTTAAAAATTCCTGTTTCCTGTGCTCTATCAAACTTTAACTTGCATCTTTTGTAAAACGTCAAAGAATCATTTGTTATTATTTACATCTTACATACCGTTTAAAAGGTTTTGTAACTCGACCTATAAAATCTACGTGAACTGAATTTATTCGGGCATGAAATTATCTAATTAAAGTTCAACTTCTATACGCATAACCATTTATTGATTTAGAATAAGAATTTTGTGATAAAATTATTTCTTTATATTTTATGCGTATTGTGTTCATAAACGTTAATTTCTTCACATTTTTTGTTATTTAATCAATTTTTTTTATTAATTACTCCATGTTTCTATTTCATAATTATGCCCCCCTTCCCCCTAATTATAATAATCTTTTGAGTTTTCAATTTTTCACCCAAAATTTTGAAAAAATGTTCTTAATAATATCATGTACAAATCATCCTTTATTTTTCTATTATTTGTAAATCAGTTCGAACCTAAATCGGTTTTTTTAATCCTATGGAAACATTTGTCTCAGATATGAAAAGTTTAATTCTAATATAGCTGTATCTAATACAGAATGGGTCGCTTTTAAACCGTAATCACAATTTAACGTTCTAAGAAACAGTTTAACATACTTATCGTGCCGACCATGTTTTCTAAAGACCTCTTAAATCGGTAGATATTTAAATTGTTCTTTACAGTCTCTATAATATTCCCTTCTATCCTTTACCACTAAAAATCGATAAAACATTCTAAAGAATCCCTGAATTGGCATTCTGCATAAAAATGAATTCCGATTTTTGTTATCTGTAGTTTCGATTGTTCGTTACCTTCTTATTATTGCATAAATTGAATAATCAAATGCGTTCCTTATTTTCTACTTATTTTTGTAACTTTAGACTTGCCGACTGTCTATTATTAATCCGAATTGCATTATTATGCCATACAATTATAAAAAAAAAAAAAAAAAAAACTTACAATCTTGAATAATTTTACATCGTTACTTTTAAAAATAATTATTTGCTTGTAACAATTGATAAAAGAGAGTTCTTTGATTTTTTTTTCGAAGATAATATAATCATTTTTTAATGGTATAATTTCTTTTAGATCTTCAAAGTTTCTAACTGCTGTTTAGAATTGTGATTCTTCTATACATTCGAAATCTTTTTACAAATTGATATAATTTTTATTGCGTACAGTTATTCTTCGAATTTTAGTACGTTTTTTCACAAACTAAAGTAAGAACTGAGCAAATACAAATAAGCCGTAGATCTTTTATATCGCATGACATAAGCTTGATTTGTACGAAATATTTGCAAATAAGGCTTATCTTATACTTATCGCTTTTGAAGTTAAATAAGCAATTATTATGTATAAAAAACCATTATATAAAATCATTAAACGCATGCCAAAAGTTTTAATAAATAAATATTTCAAATAAATAAATAAATAAATAAATCTATTGAAAATTTTGTAATGTTCTGAAAAATGAAACCCAAAATTATTTACGTGTATGGAATGTTTATGGAATTTATTCTGAAAAATTTTTGAGAGAATATTATTTTCCTAAACAGTCCTATAAAATATATAACTTCGACATGATTAATTAAAAATGAAGCAATTTTTTATATTATACTCTTAAATAATTATTTAAGCAAATGATTCAAATCATACCTTAAGCGAATTCTTTTAAGTAATTGCTATTGTGAAGAATTCTCAAGAACTTGAAAATCGTTTGCATTTATTCGTAAGTTCAATATATAGATGAATCGATATTTCCACTGGTAATGAATATGAGATAATTCCTAGCTGTTCGATAAGTTAGCAATCATTTCAAAATAGAACGCAAGATATATTTAAAATTAACTTAACGCTGGAAATGAAATTGAAACTAACTGAAGTAATCTTTGTCTATTGTTAAAGTGTGTAAGACTCTCTCCATCTAACCAAAATCCCAAATATTCTAACCGCTAATATATTGTTATGCATTACTAATTTTTCTTCAAATGAGTCAATTTTCTTTTGATTCTAATACATTCTATGACTAATATAATTTGACGCGTTAAATGATCTTAACCATAAATTAATGTGAATATTTTTTTATTGAACGTTCTTAAATTTCATGAATATGACATAAAAAACGGGTAATATCTTGTAACCACATACAAACTCACAATTAACACTGGAACAGTTTGCGTGTATGAAGGAGGGATCCAGTTCGGATTGTGTAATTTGATACTGGCTGTGACGATAAGTATAACAACTATCATATTCGGTTGACGATTCGATGTATAAAAATGCATCTTCTAGTAACTAAATATCGCGACCTGATAGCGTAACACATTCCTGTGTTCACAAAAACGTCGTAGGAGCTTCTCAAAAAAAAAAGACCTGAAACGTTCTTTCCGCCCCTGATTTTTTGGTGTAATCAGGACTAGCTGCAATGATGTGAAAATCATGGGAGGGATCGTCCTTATTTTTAATCCGGCCTGCTTCCTCGCGTGGTCTACCGTAGTACGTGTGAGTGTGTTTTGATCTCCACGAGTCATTTGATCCTGTTGGGGGCTATTTTTAGAGGGGAACGCCGCGACAGATCCAAGACGTCAGCTTAGCCGAGGCGCAAGCACAATAAATATACCGCCGCGATTCCGGCTTTTGTTTCTGGGGGCCACGTGGCCGATTCTGATTCCCCATTCGAGAATTTTTCTGCTCTAGAACAACTCAGCGGGAACTGTTTTCGGTTCTTTTTCTTCTGTAGGTGTACTTTTTATGTTTCTTTAATGTTGTGAGGGTGTTTATAATGATGGAATGCGAGCTTTAATTATTCTAAATACAAATTAGTGCGCACTTATATCTTATTACGCAATTGGTAAAGTGCTTTTTACAGGTGACGTAAGACGTGGGTTGAAAGGGTCTGGGAATGACGAGAAAAATGCATAAATATTTAAGACCGTTACGTAAACTCACGCAATAAACGAGGGTAATTTTTTAGAAACTACTAATGTAAATTAATTCGTTGCCATTTTTTGTAACATAGAATTTTTGACTGACTTAAAATTCCAATTTTTAACTTTGGACTGAACTATGATAAATTCTATTACGTAAAATATGAAATAAATGCAGGATTAATTTGAATGATAAAATCGATTACGTTGTGATTTATTAAGAATATATATGTAATTGAAGTATATATATAATAAATTTTAAATTGTAAATGACTGAATAAATATATAATTGCTCTTCATGAACAATTCTTTTGGTTGATTAAGGATCAATCCTAAAACCAGGATATATTCCATTTTTAAATGCCAGATAAATTTATGATGAATTCCATTATGTAAATAATTTAATAAATGTATGATAAATTATATTTAGGTTATTTTTTTGCTTATGTAATTTTTTTAAAAGACTCTGTTAAAGGTAAATCATAAATTTTTATTGATAAATTTCGCTTCAATTTAATATAAATTTTTTGTACAATTTTTTCTTGTAAATCATAAATTTAATCTTAGATGAATTACAGATGCTTTTGTAACATTATGTAAATAGAAATGGAAACATGACAGATGAAGTTTTGGAAAAGTATGTTGACGAACACAAAGTGCAAAATGCTGTATCGTATGTCTTTAAATTAAAAAGTACCGTTGCTCTGGAAATAGGAATAAAACCATAATTAAAAGGAAATGAATAAATAAATAAATAAATAGTATTCCTCTTTTTATGAACAAGGAAAAGTTTTGCAATCATTTTTATTGTAATTTCTTCCTAAAAATGTGTTCAAGAACTTCTGAGTATGTTAAATATCAATGAATTCAAAAGCGGTGCTTCCACTTGGCTTTTAAAATTTGATTTTAGCCAAATTCTGAGTAAATATCGTCTGTTAAAATTTATCGTCATTGCTACGATTCGAATTATTGTTAAATTTAGGAGATATTATTTACAGAGCTGTAAATGTTATTGTAAAATAAAGTTGCTGACTCTTATTTGAAATATAAAATTCTTAATTTAAAGAAAAACTGAGTTCATAATTTTTTTAAAAATAAATATTGATAGTTATATTTGAATAAGATCCATAAAAACCTTATCTATTTAAAAACACTGTAAATTTTAAAATTTTAAAAATGGACTAAACTTTAAAAAAAATACAAATGATATTGGGGGAGTCACATATAATACAGAATAATAATCTTCATTTAATTGAGAATTACTTAAATGAGAGATTTTAAAACTTTCATTTTAAGTAGAATTTATAAAAATATATTTTTTTGTTTCTTTGCTATAGATCCAATAGCAATTAAGTTTTACTGAGAAACAGATAACCTTCAGATAACTTATTTTACGTAATTCTTGGAATATTCGATTTGTTCTATTTAAGGTATCCGACTACGTTCGGAACCGTGATTTTGCAAAAATTTATAAATGGATAATATTTATGATATTTAGAGTCACTTAGATTAAAAATGTATATAAATTTGTTTTAAGAATATTATTACTATAAAAAATTATTTAAGTACAATATTTTGACAAAAAAGGAACATAGAATGACCCATTTTCAAAATATTCTCATTTTGTGAAAAATGGTTCTATTGTAATAATATTTTGCCTGTCTATAGCTCAGACCTCTGTACAGAGGCTCAACTAGAATTTTTGAAATATATAATTTAGAATTGGGTTTATTCATGTTTTATGACAACAGAGGGGAGAAATTTTAAGAAAAAAACGCCGATAATTATTTCAATGGGTTGCAACTCTAAAAATAATGTGAGTCTTTTAAAAAAAATAGTCCAGACTCTCTGGAGAAGTTTTTACTTTATATAAGCAAAATATTATTTTAGAAGCATTTTTTATTAAAGGAGAACATTTTGAAAAAAGATTATTCTAAGTTAATTTTTAGTCAAAATATTGTATTTAAATAATTTTTTTTGTCAAAATGTCCTTAAAACAATTTTATACATGTATTCTAATCTAAGTGACACTAAATACCATGAAAATTATCCATTTATGCGCTTTTTTAAAATCACGGTTCCCGAACGTAGTCGGATTGATTGAAAAATCTATCGTTATTTTGTGACCGCGATATTGGCGCTTTTATTTTTTTAAATTTAAATAGTGAGCATGTTCAGATAGCTTCTCCTGTGACTATATACATCTTCATGCTTTTGTAAAGCTGCACTTAAATGCTTCGCCGTGACCTCTTTATGCCTGACACCAAAAGTCTGGCGTCGTGTTAACTTTACTTTTGTTAAGTTAAATATAGTTAAATTTATCGTTGAAAATGTTCTTGCTTCCTTTTGGTAACTTAATAGTCTCTTTTAGCCAGAAATCTACTCATTCTAGTGGTTGAAACAGATTCAGGTCACTGTAAGTTTAAGTCTTAACGTGTTTATTCCAAATCGGGATTTCTCACATTCTTTTAATAAGTAAAAATTTTTTTGATTAAATGTAACAAAATACCTCTTTTAGCTAAACGTTCATCTCAACAATTTTATAATATTATTGAACATGTGATTCTAAGAATTAATGTCAAGATATGACTCATTCATATTTAGAATATTTCATTTACTAGTATGCAGCAAATTCTTTCATTCTTAATTTTAATTTAAGTAATTTCAATGATCGTTATGTAAAGAGATACAACAAATTTGTAATTAAAAATGATTAATATTATGATTCATTAACGGATACGAGTATAAAATATTCAAATTTGGATTATTAGAATATTCACAAAATTCAAGTTTAAATATTAAATATTAATAACACTAATATTTAATAAATATGATTCTTTATTATACTTTTTTTAAAAAAAAATTAGATATCTAACAATATTTTTGAAATCTTCTTTAAATCAAATATCTCTTATACCTTTTTCCTTTGAAACAATTCTTTGTTATTTTACAAAAAATTCATACTTTTAATAATACAGCATACATGCTTTAAAAAAATTCCAAAAAGGTTTTTTCATTTGCCTTGAATCAGCAATATGTTTGTCGTATTTCACTTTATTTTTGCTCTCTTCTGTTAATTTTTACTTTAAAGTAAAACTACAGTCAAGATCTGAAACATATTAAACGTAAAACATTCTTATTTCATGAAGAAATTTTCAGAATCCTATTGCGGAATCAGCTGGGTTAGAAAATGAATCACTAATTTATTATAAATAGTAATTTACATATACAAGCATTATTATAAACAAGGATAGAATTTAAATGATTTAAAATTCTTACTTATGAAAAATATAAAGTCTGACTTGATTGACTTTACTAAATATATTATAGAAATATTCATATTTAAAAAAATAAAAACTTGTAACGGAACATTATGCGTTAATGAATTTAATAAATAGTTTAAAATAAAAATCGGAACTATATAAATAATTATTTGAATGCTCTAATATTAAAAATGTTGTACAGTTGCAGATATTTCAGATATTTTTCCTGATGTAAAACAAAAAATATTAGCACAATGAACTAAGTTCACGTGACGTCATAATCACATGATAAACACAGTAACGTGTTTCCAACCGATCGGTTCATGCCCTCCACTGCTGCCAACTTTTACCTTTTGCAGAAAGTTTCTTTTAAAAAAACAATAATAATAATGCACATAGGTAAACAAAATGCATTGGATTTAAAAATACAAGTATAGTTTTTGTTTTATTTATTTATTTTTTTTTTTTGTGAAGAATCTTAGTTTTGTACATCTTTATCCAACTATCAAATTTGAAATTATGTCTGAATTTTACAAGCAGAATTTCGTATTCAAGTCTAATGTCAGTTTTGAATGCTCTGAAAAACACGTGATTGTATTTACCATATGACCTTCATGAATTTAGCCTATTGGTACTTAAACGTTATTTATAAAGGAAGCTCACAGTTTAAACTTAATTCTGATTAATGAAAATCTTATAAATTAAAAAAATTCATTATCAGTCTTAAGTTGCCTAATGAAGCTTTTACTTTAGAAAAGTATATTTATTTTTGTGTTTGAGTCGAAACATTTTAAAAACTAAGTGATTTATTGCAGACGAATATTGGTTTCTCTTAAAATTCTTTTTCTTCGATATTATGTGAGTAAAGAAATTTTGTTGTTAACAGAAATCGTTTTTGTATTCTATGGAACAAATCAGATAAAATATGTGTGATGAAAAACCACAAAAAATTTCTATTTCGTGTTGAAATTTGTGTTTATTTCGTTATTAACACTGTGCCAATATTAATTAACATCTATAGGCATGTATAAGAGCCTGATTAAAATAGAACAAAAATATTTTTAAAAGCAATTATATTTTTAAGGAATACAATTTATGTGTAGTAATTATCTTTTTCCTTGTGATGGGAAAAAAACTGCTTAAAGTATCTGTTGCATCTAAAAATATTATATTTATACACAAAGCACATGCGCATCTAATGATCATTACGTAGAAGAAGAAAAAGTTTTGAAAAATGATAAAACCAGGGCTCATTATTTCAACGGTTTACAACTGGGTGTGTGCCAACTTTTTAAAAAAGGTCCCGTTCACATGATTAGAGAGAAAGTACTCCAAAGTTATTCGTATTGCTAATCCCACCTCTTTTTATGTGTTGTTATCTTAAATTAGTGCAATTAAAATTTTCATTAGGATTGCTTAATGATTTTAAAAGAAAAGAATATTCTGGGGAGGAAAATATTCTATTTTTATATTCTATAACTCATAAAATGCTTCAGTGTCCAATTTGATTTCAAAAAATTCCACAGTTTTGATAAAATATGTGCCACAATTTTGCGGGAATAAAAACATTTTAGTGAAAGAATCTTTTATTTTGTAGCAATCTTTAAAAGGATAAGACTGCTTGTGGTATTTAAGTTACACATTTATTGATTTTAAAACGTATAAAATGACGAAACAAAAAGCACAACACAAACACGCGCGCGATTATAGGACAATACACAAAAACGTCCTTTTTT
>BMAV01022262.1:385002-414215 GCA_019973955.1 Trichonephila inaurata madagascariensis | reverse complement strand
ATGTCGGTTTCAAAATTAAAAGCTTTTTATATTTCAGTGGGATCATGCAATCTCTGTCTACAGTGCGAATATTTTACAATCAGAATATGAATAATGAATGAATAATTTCAAAAAATTTTTGTAATTTAACTACCATATGAATATTTTACAGCTAAAACATTAGTAATAAATAAATACCATTGATTAAAAAATAATGAGAATTTGGAAATTACCGATGCAATAATCTCTTTTTTAACACGCTTTTATTAGCTTCACTTGTATGTAACTGAATCTTTGAATTCGACTTTTGCCCACTTTAAGAAGTCAGATTCATTCGAAATTTTACTCACTTGTCAAAGACCGATGACAATACAATAATTTCATATTTTTTTTCCGTTATCCTGATCAGGATCATCAGGATTAACGATTTCTCATTTCCAGATTTGACGACTAATTCCGTTTTGGCTATTAAAAGATTAAGTTTCAACCCAAAGCAAAAACGCTCATGGTTAATACAAATAAGTGTTCATAAAAAGTGTGAAAAAGGGAGGGATGAATTTCAGAGAGAATACTGACCTCTTTTTAGTGAAAAATATCTTTGACTTTACTTTTGCTTCCGCATGAAATATTTCAAACTTAGCTCTTTCAGAATTTTTTCAGTTGGTTGATCCTACATTTTGCAAACCAGGCCGTATCGATGCCAATGATTCGATTGGATGCCAATGGGTATTCCAGATTCTAAAAAAATGACACATTTAAGATTAATTCATCGGTGAATGAATGATGGTTTAAAAAACTAAAAAACATCTTTTATTGCAGATCGAACTAAAAAATGAAAAATAAATTATAGTTTAAAAAAAACTAAAAAATACGCTTTTATAGTTAATCGAACTAAAAAGTAAAAAATAATTCTTAATATAAAAATAAAATGATTAACGAGAAAATTAATGTCATTGTGGTAAAAGCGTGGGGTCCTTTGTACTACATTTTTACACTCTCTGCATTTCGGAATAGAACTAGTAAGAAATTATAAGAATTAATATGGTGCACCCCACGCTTTTACTACAATGATATTAATTTTCCCGTTAATCATTTTATTCTTAAATTAAGAATTATCTCTTTTACTTTTCAGTTCAATTAACTATAAAAGCGTGCTTTTTAGTTTTTTTTAAACTATAATTTATTTCAATAGAAGTCTTTTTGACAAAACCTTCATGCCATATGAATAAACATGAGCAAGAAGGGCTGCTGGAGTTGCAATGTCGTTGTTTACCGGCGTAATGTTGGGGGTCTTCGTGTGATAAATTACTTCTCAGGTCTTTACGGTTCTGTATACAGAAGCCTTACTTTTAATTTATTATTGGTGTGTCGTGGTGAAAACGGCTGAGGGATTTAAGTTCAGAAACAACTGCAGATTGAATAATATCTCCAATGATCATGTTGGTGACAACTTGGAAAAGCGATCGCCAATCCATTGTCTCTATAGCCGATTAGTACCAAAAAAAGGTTTCCAAAATTTATTTATGTCAAACACAATTGTGTGTGTGTGTGTGTGCGTTTACCATATTTTGAATGAATGGCTCAAAAATGTTTGCGAAGCATAACATAACATGTTAGAAAAATTACCTATTATTTTATATTAAAATTTATTCAGGAAAATTTTGTTTGAAAGTAATCTGAAAGTTAATTAATAAATGTTAGGTAATATTTTTGAAGTGCATTTTTTATCATTTTTAATTAAAAACCCTCGGCTAGACGAAGTATTTATTTACCTATTAGTAATAAAAGAAATGAAAGTGTTCTTTTGGTTACGGCAGTAGCACACACAGAAAATTTTCAAGGGTAGGGGGGGTCCGGGATCGAAAGTTCACCAATCTTGTATCATGCTCCTTTTGATTTTGTCGATTTTCGAGAACAAAACACAGTAAAAAACTAATTATTGAATAAATAATTAGCGTTAATTAACAAAATTAATCATTAATAACAAATAATTAAATTTTACGTACTGTATACTTAGAATTATAATCAATTGGAAAAAAATCAAGGACTTTGGGGGGGGGGTCCGGACCCCAGGACCCCTCCCTTATGTGCGCCATTGGGTTACGGTATTAATGTATCTTAATGAGAGAATATGAAATTTAAAAAATTAACAATGAGAATTCATCTCTGAATATGTTTAATTACAGATTGTTTTGAACAATTTAGGGTTTAATCAAAAGATTGAAGAATACAAGAAATGCTTCTGAAATTCAAATCTAGTTATTTACTATTGTTAAAGTTTTGCACTTATGAATTATATAAATATTGAAAATCAGTCTTTTTATTTGGAATTGCTTAATCATTTGAAATGAAAGAAATACGTGAATAATATAACATTTGATTTTTAAGGTATCCGACTACGTTCGGAGCCATGATTTTAAAAAAGCGCATAAATGTATAATTTTCATGATATTTAGTGTCACTTAGATTAGAATATATGTATAAAATTGTTTTAAGGACATTTTGACAAAAAAAATTATTTAAATACAATATTTTGGCAAAAAATTAACTTAGAATAACCTTTTTTCAAAATGTTCTCCTTTTGTAAAAAATGCTTCTATTGTATTAATATTTTGCCTGTATATAGCTCAGATCTCTGTACAGAGGCTCAACTATCAATTTTGAAAAATTCACATTATTTTGAGAGTTACAACCATTTGAAATAATTATCGGCGTATTTTCTTAAAATTGCTCCCTTCTGTTTTCATAAAATATAGATAAACCCACTTCCAAGTTATGCATTTCAAAAATTCTAGTTGAGCCTCTGTACAGAGGTCAGAGCTATATACAGGCAAAATATTAATACAATAGAAGCATTTCTTACAAAAGGAGAACATATGGAAAAAAGGTTATTCTAAGTTAATTTTTTGTCAAAATATTGTACTTAAATAATTTTTTACTGTAATACTATTCTTAAAACAATTTTACGTACATTTTCTAATCTAAGTGACGCTAAATATCATAAATATTATCCTTTTACACGCTTTTGCAAAATCACGGTTCCGAACGTAGTCGGATACCTTAAATTTTTTTTAACGGAAAGTAAAGAAGCATAATTGGATATAATGTTATTCTTAATTTAAATTTTTGATAATTATAGAAGTGATAAACCATATCGAATTCATCAACAATGTTTTTATTATGAGTAATGCTAATGAAAAGCCCTGTGGCTGAGTGGTAGCGAATCGCTCTTTAATGCCACAGGTCCAGGGTTAAAACCCCAAGCTGGGCAAGTTCGACTCAGCCTTTCATGTCTTCAGTGGGTCGATAAATGGGTACCAAGCTTGCTTGGGAGCTAAATACTGGGGGTTTCGAGTCAGATTGACCAGGTGAATGAGAGAATGAACATTAACGTCGCACTGTTCAGCTGCACAATGACTTTTCACGACGAACCTCGTAATTTTGAACCATGGTCAAGTGATGAAAACGACATCTGAGCTGGCCCGTCCATCTCTTAACTACCCTACCAACGGGAGGACGTTTGAGCTCTTGACAGATTTAAAGTGCATCGCTTCCCTACACGGTGTGTCTTTAGTAGTACTGGGCTCGAACTCGTGACAAGCCAGCCACGATCCGATACCTTGACCACTAGGCTACTGCGGCCACCCAACTGAACGGGACATTTCATGCACGTTAGTGCCCAAGGCCGCGAAAACTGAGATGGGCACAGTAGGCCTTTGCCCTCATGGACTTTTGCGCCATTGAGTTTAGATTAATGCTAATAAAAACACAGATATGCAGTTGCAGTTATACTAGATGCCGCAAAAGCTCCCATAATGATGATTCTCAAATCTATTGTATGAAAACAAATAAAAGAACTTTAAAACAATTATTTTTATATATTGAGGGTGAAAAGCACATCTAATATACCGTAGAAAAAATTAGGAGGACTAACATTCATAATAAAAGGTCAAAATGTGTGTCTTTAACTTTCCTTGAAGGCAAAACTTAACTCATTTGCGCATATTTTGATAAAATATTTCAAGATGCTAGATTGATTTCTTGTAACTTTTATGTAATGGAAATTTCTAGATCATCTATTGTTTGTGAATTACCTTTTCAAACTTTTTTCTTTAAACATCCTCTCAGAAAAGTTAAGAACGAAGTGGCCAAAGATTTCTTGAGAAGAATCAATTGACAAAACACTCTCGGTAGAAAGCTCATGGTTTCATTATTTAATGACATATTACACGGTTTTGATGGAAACCCTTATTCATTCGCTTCCAATAATACGAAAAAATTGTTGGATAAGCTCTCTGTGTAATGCATATTTTTTTCTTTAACAATTGACACTAAAACAGAGAGCCAACAGTCCAGTTGCGTGTATGGCACAGTGTATGTCATCTTTAGGATTCAAAGGTTTACAGAATATTTGTGTAAACATGTGACGCTAAATAAAATAATAGCTCATCGAAGAAAAATGTTTCCTTCAAAATGTCGATGTTGTTGTGAATAAATCTCGGGAACCATCGAAATAATAAAAACGCTTTTCTCGTTGTCCACTGACTCTAGCTCCTGCAAGTTGTTTTTTTTACACGACAAGCACGAAAATGCAAAGCTTTCAAAGTCTTATGTGTCAACCCACATAATGAGCTCATTTAATGCGACAATTGCCTTGCTCATATGTCACCTTCATCATTTGTTTGTGGTTCAAATTACGAAGTCCGTCGCCAATAGCCCTTGGGTTGCTTTAGAGTGCGAACGCTAATTAAATACTCACACACACAACAAATGCCTCAAGGATTTTTATGATGATATTACAATATATATATATTTAATATCAATATCATTACACAAAATTCTTTACATCTTTCATACATGATTTACAATCAAACTCAGCCTCGTTTCTCTGAATACGTGATAAGCTGATTTTGCAAAGGAGAACTGAATGGTGTGTGTGACGTTTCATTATCGCACATCTAGAATGTGAGAAAAGCTAAACGATAAAAATTAAAGAAATGATAAAATTACAAGCAGATTATACAATTTAGAAATTTTAAAAAAAGTACGCGAGATGATTTTTGGTAGAGTATGAGAACTTTTAAGAGATAGTTTGCTACCGTGTCGAATTCCTATTTAAAAATGGTGGAATGAACTAATTTTAGCATGAAATACAATATTCTTTTGTAAATTTAACCGAATAAAAGTATGTAAATATTTGCATAACAAAAAAATTACACTTAAAAAAGAATACTTTTACTGTGTGACAAGACTATCTAGCAAAGATCGTGGTTTTCTTTATGTTACCTTTCCTATTTACTTTTTGAAACCATTTTACGTGTTTGTTAGTACCATTTGTGCTATGCATTAAAAACAATTATATAATACTAATGACTAATAGGTTCGCTGCACAAAAATTGTCCAAAAAAGGAATTTTTAAATTTTTACTGGGAAAAATTCCAACTCTTTTTTGCTTCTTTCTGTTGTTTAAGCTTTTGTTCTAACTAATATAGCAGCATTTAATAATCGGAACTATAGAGCTGTGATATGCATTAGTTAGTGGAAAAATTTTACTTTAAATCACTATTTATCAAAAATAAAAGTTTCCACATGAAAGAATATTTTTGAAAAACGACTTATGTTATATCATTGAAATAAAGTTCATAAAAAAATTTATTTGTTCAAATGCCCACGATTTTACATCGCTTAGAAGCTTTTCCCATATTACACAACATATAGTTTTTTGATGAAAACTAATCAAAATTTTACAAAAAACTATTTGATTAAACTAATAATAATAATACAAACAATTCACAAAAGTAAGCGACTGTACAACTAGTTATTTTTTTTTAGAAAAAATGTTCCTTATACTTGATCATTTTTTTTACATTACGGAGATAAGGAAAATACCATGTGAAAAGTGACTCCATTAAATAAATCAAATAAAAAATCAATTTGATTCATCTTTTTAATTTTTTTTCGCAAAAATTAACAATTAGAAACGATTTGACTTAAAAAATTAAATAGAAGATTGAACTGAGAAATTTTACATAAGTCATTTATCATATTATTTGGTATAACATGATAGAGAATAGAAAAGAATGTGTGAATAAAAGATAAAATTTATTTTTAAATTCTACTTTCTTTTAACTCTTTAAAATAATAAGCATAATATTTATTTCTCTTTTCTGAATACTTTTCTATAATTTCCCTAAGATTTGAGTCAACTTCAAGACGATTATAATATTATAAGACCAACTCTTTAAATGTTCTTTAAACAGAACGCTGTAAAAAAATGCATAAAATGGTAAATCAATTTTCGAAAACGACCAAATGAAGAAAAACGAGAAGGCAAAGGAAAACCCAGAAATGAGTGACAGATTGAATACCAAAATGACGTTGTTTTGAACTTTAAACTGTTTAAGAATGTTAAACAACACGTATTAAGGAGAATCAAATATATTATTTTTATCCAAAAGTTTTTCGCTTTGTTAAACGCCATGAAGAAGGAAAATAAAATGTGTTCTTTTATTCTCTTTCAGGGAAACCAGGGTATCTTAAAGTTTTATTTCTTACCGAATTGTAATCGAAATGAAAATTTAATTTTAATTTGTTATTCTTAATTTTTCTCTTCTCTATCAAGAAATATACATTTCTCCCAGCATTTCTTGACTTTTCGAAGACCTTCATAGTAGATTATGTCGAAAACTATTGTTCTATCCCTTGAATAACGTCATTTATATTGTCAAATATCCGATCCCATCGTAACTTTCTTTAGTTCTGGGGATAAGAAAAAATCGCTTGGGACGAGATGCAGAAAAATAGGGTGGATATGGCATAATTTCAAAGCCACATAGCTTTGATTCCTCAACTGCTTCCGAGACGAGTGCATTCTCGACATGAAGATGGATACCTTTGGTGATCATATCACGCCGTTTCTTGACTAAAGCATCACCCAATTTGCTTAGCAATGTACAGTCGTGGACACTAGTGATGGTCTGACCTTTCTACAGGTATTCTGTACAGATAACAATAAAACAATACAACAAAAAAACTAACAAGATTTCTTTCTCTGTTGAATTTGCACCTTAGCCTTCTGGGGGAACATCCTTGTCCACCTCTTTGGTCTCTAAACATTTTGATAGGTCCAAGATTCCTCCATAGTTACTAAGCGACTACTTCGTCTTGTTGTAGATTTATTATTTTCCTTGACGGGTCACGGTGTTATGTTCTGAAAAAAAAGTCAGTATGCTGTCAGTGGAACTCAGTATTCTGACACTTTTAACATGTGCAATTATTCGTAAATTATTTTTCGCACTGTAGTAATTTTTCATACTGTAGCTTGATAATGCAACTAAGATCAATCTCCTTCATGATCAATTTGATGGTTGCTCTTTGTCAAATAGGGGAACAAGTTCTTATTGTTTCTTCACTGTGGCGGAAATATTCAACTTGGATTGTCTGGGAGGGACGTGTGACCAGTTTGAAAATTTCTATCTTTCCTCAGAACGGCATCGTATGACGAGCTATCATTTTCATCGACAGCCATAATTTCATCACCGGGCTCTGTAGTTTTTCGAAGGAAGGAAAGAACTTAATCCCATTACGACTCTCCGTCTTCTTCAAACTGCAGCTTACTTCATTCTACGGCCTTCTAAAACCAAACAAATTAATATTAATTACTCTGTAAGTCTCAACAACATGTAGATAAACGTTAATGAATATGCAAAATATATTTTATCTAGGTATCTTATTGTTTGATTGCAATAATTAAAGCTTCACACACACACGCGCACATATATATAGTAATTCATTTATATTACAAAACAAAATTAAAAACTGAGAAGTAATATTAAATGTTAATCCTGTACAAAGAATAATAAAAGCAAAAATATAACTTTATATGAGTGTCGGAAATTCTCAATTTCTACAAATTATTTAAATCAAACAAAAATAAAAAAATAGAATATTTTGCCCTTTTCAGTTTTCATATTTTATGCTTAAAAATAAAAATGGCTATATATAAAAGACGATGATATATATTATACATATTTGCGATTTATTTATATAAATATATATATCTATATCTATGCAAATAAATCTTAATTAGTTATATAAGCTTAATATAGCTCTCACATAATGAATTATATATGTATATGTTTATCGCGTTTCTCTTAATAAACTGAATAAAGTATAGATTTAAGTGGTTATTTGTAATATTTGGTATTTTTTTTGTTTTGTTTTTCGTAATTCAATTTTTTAATTTTTTTCTTTAGCTATGTAATTCATCGTTAAAAATGTTCATTCTTATATCAATTTTTTATTTTTATTTTATTAATTTCCCCATTCATATACAGACGCAGGATCCACTTATTTCAAGTTTTTATGCCACATATTTTCAAGGATGTTCATTGCAAACACAGACAGGCACTATAATCCTTAGACTATGTTTCATTAACTTTTGAATAGAACAGGGGTGGCCAACCCGTGGCACGCGTGCCACAGTACGGCACGGTGGAGTTGTAGCAGTGGCACGCGAAGACTTATTGAAAAATTGAAAAAAATTGAAAAAATAATACTAAATAATAATATTTGTTTTTACAATTTTATTGAAATGCGGTAGTCTTAGACAAAATAACCCCTCAAAAAATTCATTTTAAATTTACTTAATTTAGTGAATTACAATAGAAAATTATCATGTAGAAAATAATCTTCATTGTTGTGTTCCCTGGTTTTCCAAAGTGAGTGCACCCGCGAGATTTTGGAATTTGAGGGAGCATGTTTTGAAATATCTGACTTTACTCAGATTTGCGTAAGAAATGTGTTATTTGCATAAAAATCCCACAATATAAATAAGCTTATAAGTAACATTTTTTCACCTTTTCATTTGTTGGAAAAGTTGAAAGTGTGGCACGCGCGCTTATATATATATATATTTTTTTAAAATCGGATAGCAGCACTTCACCTAAAAAGGTTGGCCACCCCTGGAACCCTGGGCTTAGGTTTCTACAGCAGTCAGACAAAAAGAAAAACGACAATGAAAAATTTTGTAGCATATATTTATGATACTTATCAAAAACTGCTTAAATATTTTTCGAAATCTCATTTTTCTAACAATGGAATATATATAGTCCTGAGATCTTACATACTTTTCAAGAATTTATAACAATATAAGCATATCATGTGAAAAATGTAGCTTTTATATGAATATACAGACAGACTAACCCACCATGCAACACAACGGAAAAATTAACATGCTTCTAACGTGTTTTTTCACAAAAAAAAAATTATCAATATTATTTTGCAAATTTATTAGCGTTCTATTTTATATAACTTTCTTTAGAGTAAAAATAGTTTTCTCCGAATGTTACCCAATTCTACATGTCGCAATTACAATAACGTCTGTATTATAGTGGATAATTAAATTTTAAAACATTAATTATTCGAAAAGAAGTGCTTATTACGGCAATAAGTAAAATTAATATAATAATTAATTATATGACTATTCGTTATGTAACATTAATTTTGTACAATTATTACACAAAAAATATTAAACTTGGCCTTCAACATCAAAAATTTTTTTCCATCTAAGCCCCCTTCCTAACACCCCAAATTTTTACTCCAACAAAAAACTGTCCCATCCTGAAAAAAGGCAAGAAATTATGGAAAGCGTTGAAATCGGCGAATCCGGGGGAAATTCCATATTTCGGGCCATGTATTAGGTCAGCGTTCTTTCTACCCAAGATATCTTATCTGGCTGCTCATATTACCGACGAACGTGTAGGGGTATATGAATAGCACTCCAAGGAGTGTGAGGGCGTCCCACATAAATGAAAGAGATGTTGTCACACGCGATTTTTTGATCGCCGTCTTCTCTGCTTACATTTCCAGCCCTCGGCTGATAGCCGCTTTGATAACTTGATTTCGACAGGCTGTACCTGAAGACCATTTTGAGCTCTCAGGATTTGTGTTTGTTGCGTATTCAGTTTTGATTTGAAAAAATTTATGAGCTTGTTCTTTGATGGCCTAATAGTACTTGTTAATTATTTTTATTCACACCTGATTGCAATTTTATTAAGCGAAAATGTTTGTAATAAAACAGTAAAAGAATGCCATATTTAATGTTGGTCCTGGTGCACAACGTTAACATAAGTTTAAGGTTAAACAAAGATTTTGCATGTTAAGGAGAAGAATAATTAAGAATACGAAAAGGCAAGCCAAAAAAAGCGAAATCAAAGTTATTTGACGTGTTTTCACCCTTAAATATGTCAAGAACGCAAGAAATTTTTTTTTTATTTTTTAGGAATAATAAAGCAAAAAAGAAGAAACAATTGGTTTTTTTGCTTCATTATTTTTAAAACATAATTTTTTTTTAAAGCTTATAATATATTTTTTTAGGACTTTGGTTAAAAATCACGTTGAATCAGTAGCGCACACAGGAATTTTTCAAGGGGGGAAGGGGGTCCGGGGTCGCGAAAGTTCACCATTCTAGCATCATGCTCCTTTTGATTTTGTCAATTTTCGCGAACAAAACACAGTAAAAAACTAATTATTGAATAAATAATTAGCATTAATTAATAAAATTAATAATTAATAACAAATATTTAATTAAATTTTACGTACTATATACTTAGAATTATAAGCAATCGGAAAAAAAATCAAGGGATTTGGGGGGGTCCGGATCCCCAGGACCCCCCTTGTGTGCGCCACTGCGTTGAATTGCAAATTAAAATATAATTCTTAATTTTTAAATATCAACTGCATTAGAAGAAAATGTTTACTTCCAAAAGTTTTCAACAAAAAACCATGAATTACTTTAATAAGTTAATCTGAAAGACATATTTTATATTACAAAAGAAAATAGCATCGAAAGCAATGCTGGACTAGAATATATGTAATATAAATTAATTTTACTTTTATCATATTTTCTGTCTCTAGGAACTTTTACATGTTTTTAATGTCAGTGTTTACACTCAACTTCAATCGGTAATACTTGAAAAAAGCTATAAGGCACTATTTAGTAAAAAGTTTTGCTGTTGCTACATTTTAAGAAATATTCAGAAATAAAAATAGATTGCTTTAAAGTATCCGGCTACGTTCGAAAACATGCTTTTGCAAGAGCATACAAATGAATGATTTGTTTAATATTTAGTGTCACTTAGATTAGAATACGCATATTAAATTGTTTTCAGACTACTATATTACAATAAAAAAATATTTAAATACAATACTTTGGCAAAAAATTAACATAGAATTATGCATTTTCAAAAAATTCTCCTTTTATGAAAAATACTTCTATAATAATAATATTTTATATATATATATATATAGCTAAGATTTCTCCAGGGAGCCTGAACAAGGATTTTTGAAACATTCACATTATTTTCAGACACTACCAATTGAAATAATTATCGGTGTTTTTTTTTGCTAAAATTGTTTCATTCTGAAGTATTAAAATGTCGATAAATCCACTTATAAGTTATCACGTGGGCCTTCTCGAGAACGAAGTTGCGGACGACCTTGCGAAGTCGGCTACCAGCAATCTTAGGGATCCGGAAAACCACATGGTCCTTACATCGACTGAGATCTACTCTTGGGCTAAAGAATTAATATGTAGAACCTGGGTAGTCCCTCCTGTACACCCATGGTACTTTCAAAGACACCCCGGATCCGCCATATCATTCAAGGGTTCCAGATCATATCAAACGGCATTCTCACGATTTTCGACTGGTCACCTGAGGTGCATGAATTTTGAGGGTGGCAAAAGAAGCTTCCCAATTTGCCCCAGATGTAACATCAGTCCTTTTTCTCCTCAGCACATTCTGCAATGTTTGGGGTTTTCCTGTGAGGAGGCTGTTGCATCCCCCCTGCTGTTCTTAGACTTTGTACAGATTTATGGACTCATGGACCTTGTCTAGTTTCACTAGACCAGATGGGGATTAGTCCCACCACCACCACTTATAAGTTATGTTTCAAAAATCGCAATTCAGGCTCTGTACAGAAATCTGAGCTATATATAAGCAAAATACTATTGTTATAGAAGCCTTTTTCATGATAGCAGAATGTTTTAAAAATAGATAGTACTATGTTTATTTTTTGCCAAAATATCGATTTAAATAATTTTTTATATTAATAATATTCTTAAAATAATTTTATACGCGTATTCTAATTTAAGTGATTCTAAATAAAACAAATATTCGTTCGTATGCTTTTGTAAAATCATGGTTCCAAAAGTAGTCAGATACTTTAAAGCCAATTATAAATAAATATTATGCAATTATGGGCAGTTTTATTACAGACTGAAGAAATAGATTTATATTTGAAATATCTAATAAAATAAATTGCTTTTAAAACTTTTTAGCAAAATATGTCATATATTATTTTATCGTGATTTTAAAATAATATATTCATCTCTTAAGTTAAACATATAAATATTAAAAATTCTATTTATTTCAGACCTTTTATAGTACACTAATATAAGAAATAAGTGGCACGAGAACTGATTATTACCAACAATAACTTAAATTTTGGGCGTTGGCCTCCAACGATATCACTCTTTGTTTGTATGACGTATTAATTGAATATGCTCTTCTTATTATGTATTGTGAATTATCATAAGAAACCGGAGTAAAGAAAAAAAAAACAATGATGCAGATTTCGTTTTGCTGACTGCAAAATTTCGGCTTGTATGAAAAGATGTCATAATTGAGAAAGAAATTTGTACATTAAAAAAAAATATGTAAATTTGCACTCGTAAAATATTGTAGAAAACAACTTTGATTTTGTGAAATGTGATACTTAAAGGTGATGATTGAGTCAGCACAGTTAATTGTTTTAACATATTGAATTAGAATTCAGTTGTAGGAGAAGTTCTTTGAGTTGCAATCGGTCTGTATTTCCCCAAATCCATTATTAATATAGAATTAAGTAAAATAATTAATCCTAAATTTGTATGTACCATAATGTGAATTAGGTAGAGAAAAAAAAAAGGAAAGAAAAACAACAACATAAGAATTACGACACAAGTTTTATAATAAAGGAAAACCTTAAAAGAATAACCAATAAAAATTTATAATAATCAAAAAAATAACAAATAATTTCTTAAAAAGTATTTAAGAAATGCTTTAAAACGCAATTTATATATAAGTTTTTAGTCTCTTTGTAAGATCGTGGGAATTATTGCAATTATAAAATAACAATAATGCTTCACATTAACTGAATTTCTTCGTTTATCTCTAGACGCGGTATGTGTAAAAGTTTTAAGAATAAGGCACCCTTTCGTAATTGGCTTTTTTTTTTTATTTGTTTGTGAATCAAAATTTTGCGAAGTCAATCATTATACCTATTATCTTTCTTCCTGGTTTAATTAGACAAATTCAAGCAATGTAAACGAGGTGTAAATACTTCGATCCACAGATTTATATAAGATGCAGGTCTATTGGATCTACCGATCTAAATATAGACCTATGTCAATGAATTTTTTTTAAATACTTTCTATTGTTATCTTTAGAGAATAAGTTATACAATGTTGAGATGTTAAAACAAATAAGTGGCATTGATAAATATTTATTTTTTCATCAATTTTCGATTCAAAAACAACTTAAATGTAGTAAAATATTTTCATATTCTGACTTTGGTTATTTCCAAACTTTAAAGTGTCTGCGGCAGTCTACTGGTCATGGTGGGGAAGCCCATGCCCGACGTGTCATGAGTTCCAATCCTAGTGCCATTGAAGACTCACCGTGTAGAGAACCTGATGCACGTTTAATCTGTCGTGGCTCAACATCTTCTCGTTGGCATGGAGTGGTAGTTTAAGGCCCTATCACACACGCATATTTGGAGCAATCATTTAGGACAATTTTTCACGCAGCTGAAGGTGAAAGGTTACCGTAAACAAAACGACTTGCTCTGACGTCAGCCGCACTCTCTCTCCACATTGAACAATTACTCGCCAATCTTTCTGCTTCGGAAAATGAACATTCAATATTATTTCTTTTATTTCGCTCACGCTTATGTTGATGGGCGTAAAAAAGAAATGGAGCACCATTCTGTTTAAAATATTATACACAGTTAAAATATTATAAACCATATCTGATGCGTTTGACGAAACCGAAGCTGTCATCTTTACTGCCATCTTGTTTATGACGTAGCGCGCTGAAAAACCCCATTGGTTGGAATTCCAAGCAACTTTTATTTGGAACAACTTTTTCAGCTAACTGGGAAAAAACTGTTTGGAGCCATTGCTATGGCAACTAGGTAGAAATTGTTCGGGATTGGTTGGAAAATTGCTCCAAAAGTGTACGTGTGATAAGGCCTTTAGGGAGGGGTTCCAGGTCACGTGTCACGCTCGTCACCTTAAAGAGGTTCAGAATTACGAGTTCAATCACCAGAAACCGTCGTGTTGTTTTAAAATGTGCTAATAAACACTTATTCCTAACTTAAATAGCGTAAACGCCAAATAAAGTAAATGCATTTGTACTAATAATTTGAATATTTCTGGTTAATAAGTAACAATGAAATGTGCACGAATGGAGCATATCATAAATGTAATACCTGTAGATTTAATACAATGTTACCTCAATTTGAGAACAACAAATCCTTAATTTATTCTTTTTATATGACTCCTATTTTTCAATTTCTTCCTATGCATAGTTAATTAATCCATTTTCATATGCAGAAATTTAGGAAAAGGCATTTGTGCATATTTATTGCTTAATTTAGTTTAAGAAATTTAATGCACAAATTGCATGATCATGATTTATGAATAATACAGCTTACTATGAGAAAGGATCTATAAAATCAGTGGTTTTGTAATTCAGTTCTTCATTTTGCACTGTCGTCAGATTATTCCTTTTGTATTTTAAGTGAGGAAGGCTTAAAAAATTTAACTACAGTTATAATAGAAACTGTACTTCTAGAGTGATTAATGGGATTATCTTTCAAGATTCTGAAAGAAAAAAACAAAAATTTGTTTCAGATGTCATTCTCATTAATCATGTTAATCCTCTTAAATACTGCAAGATAGTTTTTGTATCATATATATTTTAACTGCTCTCTATTTGCTGCAGAACTCTTTGTTGAAAATAGCGTTTTAAAAAAGTTCTTGAACTAATTTTATTACAGTGTACTGCATATCCATAATATATGATGTTAGAAAAACCCAACAATTTGAAATCATGTTTGTGTCTAAAAGAAATCAAAATAAGGAGAAATGTTTGTTTGCAGAGGGTTCAGAAATCGGAATACTATTGTGTATTTAGTTCCACATGCATAAATATAAATATCTTCAATCGTTTTCACTCCAAACTACCATGTACTCTTTTAAGGTACCTGACTACTTGCAACCATTTTTTTAAAAAAAAAATCGAGATATGGAACTTTTTTTTGTGCTTTTTAGATTTATTTAGTACATTTAAAAAAAATGCTAAAATTAAGAAGAGAAAAAGAAATTATTACTAAATTGGAAAGAAACTGGTAAAAATATACAAAAAATTACATAAACGGGGTACTTCCTGTACAAAAAGTTTATGATCGAATTCTCAATTTTTCAATTTTGATGTGTTACTTTGGTATTCATTTTTGAAATGACCTTCAGAATAAGAGATATTTTACTGTTTACAAAAACTAGAGCACTTAATCTTAGTTACTATATGAAATTGCTTTAAAAAAATTGATTACATTCCCATAAGGGACTGTAAATTTTTTAATAAATCAGGGATTAATAAATCTGAAGGTTAAAACACTTCTACTATTATAAACAGAACATACACAAAAAATTCAGTTAATTATTCTTAAAACTTTTGAGCAATCGCTGTCCCCGTTTTAGTTTTTCGAAACAAAAACCACAATTTGAGTAAAACGCATTTTAACTTTTGGCAACTCTTTTAAAGTTATGGAATCTGCTTTAGTAACACTTGTAGTTTTTGTTCTAGTGAATGGAAAATAAAAAACTTGGTATTTTTACAAAGCTCATAAGATTATCTATAAAATAAAATCATAAGAAAAATTGTCAATTTTTGAAAAAAATCATGGTTTTAGAGTAGTCGGATACCTTAAGGCTATAAGAAAGGCTTTTGCAGTACAAAATGCCAAAAATCAACAAATAAAATATTTAAAAATACGCGGAAGAGAACAGCTTTCAAAGAAAAGGAAATACAGGGAGTTGCGAGCAAATTTTTTAGCTTTTTTAAGGCGCACTTTAGTTAACATTTTAATCGGAACGTAGCAGTTTTGAACGTCGAATTCTCTTTCGCTGATTATCGTGTTCAAGTTTATTCGAATTCATTTGTCTTTTCAGATTTTTTTTAATCAAATGAATTATTTCCTTACTGTGTTGCATACTTATTTCAAATATATTATTTCTCTATTCGAATTTCTTTCGATTATTTACGCTCATTTTCCTACGTACCATATTAATTTAAGTTTTTAATATTTCATAAACTTTTTTACAAATGTGAAAGCCACGACACCATCTTTATCTAACACATTCTTTATTCTAATTTTTTTTCAATCCATAGGAAATTTATACTGGTAGTTATTTATTAAATCATTACTTAAATATCGTCTAATTTAGGAAAAATCGGTCTGTGAGAAATTGGCGCTTCTTTTCATAGTGAGTAATCGATTTAGAAGTTAAAATTTACTGTGTATTTGTGTTATTGAACCTTAATGTTTTAGTGATTTTATTTTCAAAAGTGTCTATAAACTCTGGCGGCTTCTACAATGAAAAATAGTGCAGCTGTCTCTTCCAAAAAATAAAATTAAAAAAAATTTGAAAAAACTAAATTTTAAGCTATTTTTTAAATTTTTTTATGTATATATTTTTTATTTCTCAATTTTCTTTTCAATAATCATACTTTTATGCTTAAAGTTGAAGGTAATTGTATCTGATATGTGTGGGAATCAACATTTTAGGACTCGGGGGATCCACAAGCAAAAAATGGTTGGAAACCCTTGTTTTAGAGTTATCGGTAACTGTTCGCAGTTAGTTTAAAAATAAGAGATAGAATATGAAGGAACATTTTCCATATAGATTGTTTAATATTCTTATCATAATAAATACTGAAGTGATATTTCTGACAAAAAGTCTCCTCTTTTCTTGCAATGATATTTTTAAAAATTTGAGCTAAAAATTGAGCTTTTGCATTCATTCTTGTAAGAACAATATCCTAATTTCTAACACAATTTCATGTAGAAACATGTACTAACTCTGGTAAAAATTCTTATGATTAAGACGTACATTTCAGTTATAATTAAAACACATATTGTGTGTTTTTTATAATACAAAGAAATTTTCAAAATATATACATTAAATTTAATTTTAATATATAAGAGTGAAGACTGTTTGATATTAAAATATAAGAAGCATAATATGAAATATATTGTAAAATATATAATACGTAAAATATATAGAAATTATTTATATAAAATGTATAACATATATATACAGCATTATAATATAAAGGGAAAGTGATGAGAATTCATATTCATATAACGTTTAATTGTGTCGTTCTTTTTACATTTGCCATAATGATACTAATAACGCAATGTGTTTTGCTTCTTGAGAAAATATTCCTCTTCTGTGAATTCTGTTCTTTAGAGAGAGAGAGAAATAGGCATAGTCTGTCAGAATTAATGTTGTGCTATAGATATTCAATGGTTTATTGTGATTACACAGACATTTTATCCATGGAATTACTTTGGCCTAAGCGTAGATCATTATTTTTTGTGTGTCATTATCTTGAGTGACAATTAAAGTATTCTTGAAGGGGCCAGAAATATATTTCAAATATTAATATTCTACCTAGAATTGATACGATATCATAGACAATTAGCCCGCAATTTTAAGCCAGAATTAAATGAGATTACCGCATCCTAGCTGAGTGAGTGAATATTAACGCGCACTGTTCAGTTACACGAGGGCTTTTGGCGACGGACCACGTAATTTGGAACCATGGTCAAGTGACGTGGACGACACCTGAGCTGGTACCCCTCTCTCCTAACTCTCACACCACACCAACGGGAGGACGTTTGAGCTCTCGACAGATTTAACGTGCATCGCTTCTCTACACGGCGGATCTTTAGTGGTACTGGGCTCGAACTCGTGACAAGGCCAGCTACGATCCGATACCTTGACCACTCGGCTACCGCGGCTAGCCAAGTGTTTCCCATCCCCACACTAGCCCGAATCTTCCTCGGTGGTACAAAATCATAAAGGTTGCAAACTACAAGGTGAATCGAGTCATTAGGGCTATTAGCGATCAGAATAAATTAAGAAAACAGTGCAATGAGATCCTCTATGATGCTATTTTTACCAACCGAGGGATAACTTTCTAAAATAATAATGGAGAAAAATTTTAACACTTGTTATGGAGAATATGTATAATACACACACACAGCAAAAGAATACAAAATTGGATGTCCTTGCTCTTAGAAGTGTATTCTCAATACTCAGAAAATACTTTGAGAATGGTCATTTGATACAATGAACGAAGGAAAATTATTTACCAGAGAAAAGGCTTGATGTTAAAAATGTGAAACTGTACACCCTCTAATGCAACATCTTGTTAGAATATTTTAGCTTGATTTCGTAAATATTTCCCACCTTCTATCAGTAGTTAGCAATTCATTGAAGACAGTAGGCTCGCGTGAACCTTTCTCAGCATCGAAAATAGAAATGGTACATTAGTTTTTACGAACGAGTAAAGGTTGAGATTAGTTTGAATAGCTACACAAGCGCGCTTATTAAAACTATACCTTGTAATTTATAATTACGTTCAAACGAGAGATGAAGACGAAATTTTAACTAGAAACACTTTTTTTTATAATTTTCTCCAGACACACATGAAGACTCATTCATGCACTTGACATTGAATTCAGACTTCGTTTAATCTGCCTCAACTCTTGCTATTCCATGTGCCAGAAACTAAGCGGCCGTGTTCGAGAACTCGTAGCCGGCGTTGTCGAGACAGGGGCTCGATCAGTGCCTGTTAAAGATCATTACGGGCCCTGGGAGCAAAATATCTACGAGCCCTCTTGGCACTGTAGGATTCAAGGAGAGGCTCTTGGATCCGGTTAAGTCCAGCTTACCTGGACCCTGTTAATGGATAAACCTGCACTGGGCTCGAACCCTAATGCTACTTTGGACCAGTAAGTTGAACTTCACAGGAGACTGAATTGATGACTCGATCCTCCGCTCCCTATCTTGAAACTACGGTATTGCTGGTGTTGTTAGCTTGGCTTGTTGGAAAAGGAGTGGCTTCATTAGGCAAGGACGAATGGGGTAGCTAGTTTCGGAGCATTGCTAATAGTTGTGGAGTAAGATTGTAGAGACTTACGTGTTAATGTACGCGAAATCAATTAAGGGGGATCAAGGCCTTCCTGCTGTCATGGAGTAGAAGGTAGTAGAAGGGATGTCTTCTCAAGTGTCGTCCTCGTCACTTGACCAGGGCTCACAATTACGAGATTCGTCGTTAATAACCTTCGCATGCTTTTTCAACCATGCCAATTCGACCCCAGTTGGAAGTTTTTAATATTTGTTTGTTATTTAGAACCGTATTTTTGAGTTTTAAAAAATATCTGCAAGTTATGTAAATTTATCTCTGTGCATTTCTGTACAGAGAATGTAAGCCATGAAATTTTTGTTCAATAAAGACCGAATGGGGGAGGGGAGAGGGATGTTTCCCGGGGTACGGGTTTATTTTTCTAAGCCCTTACGGGGGAGCTCGGTTCCTTAGTATCCAGTAGTCCTCCTGTTGCTTCAGAGTGGATTCAATTCAAATCAAATCAAATCCATTTGACATGTCTTTGGGGAAATCAGAATTCGTACCTGTAAACACTCCCCCAATGAAGCAATGAAGAACAACCACACTTCGTACTTTTCTTTACAGCTACTTGTGATTGTGTGTTCGTAATTAACAGACACACACTGTTAAACATATAAATAATTCATTATAATGTATTTTCAATGATATATATAATGAAAATTATGTAAAAGGCTTTCGAGTCCTGATTATATGATATGGTGTAAATATGTCACTTTTAGCTTATATATGGTTATTAATAACTATTCATTTTAATGTAAAAAAATACCTGCAGAGATGTACTTTTATAAAAACAAGCAATATAAAAAAACTTTTTTTAAGTCAATTCTTACTTAGATCAATAAAGAAAAATTTTATTTTAGCTACTTTTTATTAAATAGTTACGATTAATATAAATATGTATGACAGAATTACAACATTAAGTGGTCATTAATTTTTATTACTTATCATTAAAGTACCGCATTGTCATCCAAAACAATCGTGTAAATAAATTTCATTTCAACTGAATACTTTAACACGTGAGTAAAAAAACCTTTTCAAGTTTTGACACAAGTCGCCAAAAATGATACCAACGTGGTTGTATTGGTAATTCTTTAAATAATTAGTTTTAATCAATTAAAATTTTAATTTACTATAATTAAATTATCGTTTTTTTTTACCCAAAACAATAGTGTACAGAACATTGCAGCTCAAACGAGTGCTTTAAAATGTGAGAAAAAAAACCTTTTCCTGTTTTGACACAAGTCGCCAAAAATGATGCCAACGTGGCTGTATTTGTAATTCTTTGAATACTTAGTTTTAATCAATTAATTTTTATTAATCATAATTAAAACACTGTATTGTCATCCAAAATAATCATGTATATAAAATTTCAGCTCAATCGAGCGCTTTAAAATGTATTTTATTAAGGACTAAAAATTCCACAAGGATAAATAAATAAATGTATAGAGAGTGTAAGCTAATAGTAGGAATTGAAAAAAAGAGTTTTTTTTCTCTCTAAGAATATTTTATTAAACTTTTTAATTAATTAATGGAATTTTTCAAATAGTTATACAGGCAAAAAGTGATAAGAATTGCAGTAAAATTGGCCATTATTAAGAATTGGGAATGTAAATTCCGGTATCTTTCAAAAGTATAGATCAATGAGGATAAGAAAAATCCTGGCTCCGCCTCCTTAGTAAATGAGTTCATTTCATCTCTGGTAGAAACGGAGTAACTGTTAAGGAATGAGAAACACGCGTAACAGTACAATGTTCGAACTTCTTAAGCTGATCCATTCTGTGCTAATCGAAAATGAAACAGAGAAAGTCACGTATGTGCATGTCATGGATAGAACCAGAGCTCTTCTCGTGATGGTCAATTTGTAACTATAATAAAGATTTAACAAGAATGATTGCTATTTCATCGTATGCATAGAAAATATAGAAAATGTAACACAAAATGGTCATGATAAAATCTTCACTTAATTATTAGAAAAATCTCCTTTTCTTTTTTTCCATACTGTAGTTTTTAAATGCTAACTTCTCAACGCAAATATAATTTTGTTTTAACATTTTTTTTTTTTTGGTCCCAGTATGCAAAATCAAACAATAGTCTTAAGAGATTTGGAGCAGTATTAATTCATTAGAATTTGGAGTTCTGTAATTCGTTGTTATTATTATTATTATTCAGCTCCGTTATTTTGAATGTTATTTCTTCGCCTTGTTCTGAAATCAGTTTTCAAAACACGGAAAAAATGTAAGTTTTTTTTTTCAGTTTCAAAAACAAAGGAAGAAGGTTTAAAAAAAAAAAATCGAAAATAACTTTCGAAGCTTAATAAATCGATTAAAATAATTTTTAGCTATCGATAATTTTTAAATCTTGAAAAAAAAATATATTTACTCATTTTTTTTCTAAATTTTATGCTTTGTGTATATTTATGTACTAATTTTTTCATCTGCTCTAAAATATAATATGCAACTGGCATGATTCCATATAACAAGAGCAAACGATATTTTTTGCAGCATCTGTGGGTAACAGGCTAAAGTATATTCAAATTTAGAATTTTTCTTTTTTTTTTTTACTTTAATGTATTTTCTAAAAAAAATCGAATATTAGAAACATGAAATAGGACGTTCCTTATCTATAAACAATGAGGAGTATTTCATAGATGTTTTCTTTTTGAAAGAAAAATGAAGAGAACGAAAAAAAATTTCAAAGGAAAAACGTTTTTGTTTGGTATATATATTTTTTATTTTCTTCCAGTTTTTTGCTATTCAAAATATCTGACTTTCATTTCTGTCATTTTTAATGTACTACCTTAAAATGAATTTTATAAATAAACTATTATGCAAAAAAAAAAAGGGAGAGGTCTATACATATATGCATTTTGATCATGTTCTAGTATGCAGCCTGCAAAAAAAATTTTAATGTGCATATTGTAGGACTGAAAATTTATATTTATGATTAAACATCTAAAAAAACTGATTTGTTAAAAAAAAACCAGACTTTGAAGTATCTGAACTAATTAAAATGAATGCATTGCTAATTTTGCTTTTACTTATTATTATTCGTTACTTTTTAACAAAAATCCTATTTTATAAAATATTTCTTGGATAAATTATTTTTGTTTTTAATTAGGTAATTGTTTTTAAGTATTTCTGCACAAGCTAAAATTTTAAGTCTTTTTCATTAATTAAAATTAAAAAGATCTTTAGGAAGATTATTAACTCTACAAATATTAATGTATTCCCAGGCAAAGTTATTTTTCGTGTTCAATTAGTTAAATTAGGAAATCTATAATATCTGAACTTTTGTGCACTATGTATATTTTATTTGTATGTTTCATCTTTTCAAAGTGGATGAGAAAATGTAAAAAAAAAAAAAAAAAAAAAAGAAAGACAACTCACATCAGGTTTTGAATCCATAAGAAATATATCTTGATATAATGGCATAATATTTTTTTTATGATAAGTATATGATAAAATAATTTTTTTCTACATACTATTAAGCTGATAATCAATTAAAATCTTACCTGAAAATTATTTTGAAAAGAGTCCATTCATAATAACATATAAAATGATATATAAGATGATTAATTAACAGTCGTATATATATTAAGATTTTGCGATCAATTTTATTTACGAATATATTTACTGAGAATGAGAGAGTGAAGATTAACGTCGCACTGTTCAGCTACACGAGGACTCTTGGCGACGGATCTCGTAATTTTGAACCATGTTCAAGTGACGAGGAACAATCTGAGCTGGAACCCTCCTCTCCTAACTACCACACCAATGGGAGGACGTTGGAGTTCTCGACACACAGGTTTAACGTGCATCACTCTCCTACACGTCAGATCTTCAGTGGTACTGGGCTCAAACTTATGACACGCTAGCCATGATCCGATACCTTGACCACTTAGCTACCGCGGACACATATTTACTGAGAGACCGGCTGGGTGGCGTAGTAGGTTTGTCGCCTTGAACGCCGTAGTTTGTATGTTTAACTCTGGCCCAAGTTGGTGGATTTTCATGATGCAGAAAATCGACAGCGTCCATGTCGTATGTTTATGTGGCATGTTAAAGATCTCTGGAATGCCTGTTTGGCTTGGGTATTCTCAACAAAATTAAAATCTTTGTGCTGTTTTGCATTGGAAGAGCTCAGGTGCCTTCCTCTGGTGAGGAAACTGGCCGTCAAAATTATATTGCGGCAATTTGTATTCCATCTATATGGTGCCGCACTAAAAAGTGATACTAGGTCTGCAATGGTAAATACCAATTCACAGCCCCATTGGCAATAGAAAATTTTTTTAAAGAGACTTATAGTTTGTGAAAAACAATACAATAGCCTTATTTTAAATTGTGTATACGAAGTTTTTCTAGACAAAAAAAGTTAAATGGATTAATATAATGTTCATGAATATACATATCCAATGTGTTAGATTTTTAAATTTAATATTATAATTTTTACAAAATTACATTGGCCTTTTCAAAGTCTGTAAATCCTCCAATATATCTCTTCTGATCACTTCTTAATTTTAAAAAATCGAACTCATTTCTCATAAGATCAATATATGGATAAATTATTTTGCCTCTATCCTTTTATGAAAAACAAAATCTTTGAAATAAATAATTTTCTAAATATTATTTTGAACAAACTACAGTCAGACCTCTATATAACGAAGTTGCTAAATCCCGGAAAAAAAGTTCGTTATATGGGAAATTCGTTATATAGAGGTTCATCTTTTAATATACTTTATAAACCACATAAAACAAATTTTAAATTTATAAACACTATATATTTAAAAAAGTAATTATTCACACCATTTTTTAAATTAATATATGTTTATTTTATATATCTTACCCATCAAGAAAGAACGAAAAACGGCAAGGAAAACAAGAAAAAAGAATGTTGAAGAATTCATTGTATTTTCAATATTAAGAAATCAATTTTGTACTTAAATTAAAAAAATTTAAGGACAGTTTATAATTTAAAGCAAATAAGTAATATTAAACATACATTATTTTATAATTATAACACGAGGCACAGGACAACTCCACTGAGGGTGAAAGAGGATGTTTCTAGTGAAATGGGCAGTGGGGGTTAAAGGTTACACTTCTTGGATGAAACTTTCAGAAATCTATTGCTCTCGGCGAGTTAGGATCTAATAAAACCAGCTCAAGATTTATGACCACCTTAAAATGTGTTAAAGAGAGAATAACTTGAAATTTTTTCAGAAATACTTTAAAAAAAAGGGTGAGCAAAAATTGAATCACAAAAGAAAAAGTTCGTTATATTAAGGTGACTAATTTTTCTACAATGAACAGAAGGACGAAAAATTTAAGAAAAAATTACAACGTAAATATATGAAACATTTTATTAATTTAAACAAAAATACACTAATTACGTACATATCCCTTTTAATTATTTACTCAAGCGATTTTTTTCCCCATAGAGTGGATGTTTTTTTTTTTTTTTTTGTCAAAATATTTTCTAATGTATCGGAAATTTCGGAACGAAATATATTTCATATTGAACTTAACGGTAAGTGCTACAGTTAAAGTATGAACATCCAAAACATTAACAATTGGAAAAAAAAAACTCTTTCAACTGCTGCATTAGTTCCAGGGAAGCACAACGTAAATTCAACAAGAAAAACTAAATTTTCATATGGAATGCGTTCATTTTTGAAATGGTTAAATATTTCCACCCATCTTATATCAATTTCAACATGCTGATTTTCCCATTATTCTAATTTATTACAATTATATATGCATTCAGTCTTCTAATTTCTTCAAACAGACGATTGTTATCGATTTTAATACCAGGCATTTCTTTCGATAAAAACTCAACACAATTTTCTGAATCCGCCCAATTTACTTGCGATGAAGTCAAAAACTCCATTGAAAACTGTTATTTCCTGTGATATTTTTCTCAGATCATTCTTCGTCATAAAGTAAACATGTTTGATCAAAATTCCGCACTTCTTTGGCAAACTTTTCCGTTATGCCCAGATTTGATTCTTCTAAGTTTCACAAGTTTTATTTTATTATCGAAGAAATAAATTTTTCTTTTAAACGCCATTTTTATTGAAGGACAAAATTGTTCAAATTAAGACTAACTTTTGTAGCTGAAATTTGTTCACCATGAATCTTTTGAATCGTTTTGTGGAAAACAGATGCCTGATTATTTGCAAAGTCCGTTAAATTCTCCGAGAATTCATGCTGTTCCGGCACATGAAGCGTAACAGCCTGGCATCTCTGAATACAGAGATTAACAGATTAGTTTTAAAATATTGAAAAGGAGGACAAATAGGAGGGCACTTTTTGAGGAAGGACAGAACCTATAAAAGGGGGACTGTCCTCCCTAAAGAAGGACGATTGGTCACCTTAGTTATATAGAAAATGCACTTCGCTATAGAGAGGTTATTTTACGAAGAAAATTGTGAAATGTTCAAGATTCCAGGAAAAAGTTCCCTATATAGAAAAATTCGTAATATAGAGGTTTGACTGTACTTGTAGGCAAAATTTAAAGATTTACATCCCTCGTAGATAATTTTTTCCAATAAAAAAGCATTATTTTTATTGAAATTTTGCATGGCATTTTTTTAATTTTTTAAGAAGAATAAAGACAAATGGGGGCTTTTTAAATGTATAAGATTGTGAGCCTCATCGTTGATTTAGTTAGAGGCGAAGTCATGCAGAATAAGCAATAAGACTCCTGCACTTTAAACCGTTGTGAGCCTTAGTGTAATATAAAAGCTTAGCGAATGAGCGCAATAGCTCTGGAGCAGTCCCAATTATTTTATAACACTCACGAAACCACAAAGTTTGCCAGCGATAATTATATAGTTCCAGAACAATGCAAGCATTAAATATAAAATCTACTGCAGACAGAATCCCTGTGGAAAAGAAATTGTAAAATTAAAAATTGTGTGTGTGTGCAGCATGATTGGTATTTATCAAAAAATTGAACAAAGCTACAAAATTTACATCCATAAAGCTAACTAAATTTACATTCATCAACGCATGCAACTACAATGCATACATTGAACAATTTTATTGGGTATATCCATTCATTTCAGGGGAGCTTTATTACATAAAAAACAATTTTGTCTGTCTAAGATGTGTTTTCTATGTTTGGCTTGTGGGTTTGAACTGTTAGTACTCTTAAACTACACAACGGAGGTTATTTATCTGAAATTTTAATAAAAAGATACATTTTTTTTAAGTTGTAATAATTTACATTATTGAATAAGGAGTTTGTGGAGACTAACTACAAGTTTACTAACAGTGCAATCTGAGCAGAATAACATTTTACCCCTTCACAGAAAAAGAGCCAAGAAGCTCAAAAACAAAACTCGATCTTGCGCACATGAAAACTGCTACATCATTGATTCCGCTTATTTAAATAAATTAAAAAAGTAAAAAAGAAAGAAAAAAAAGAAAAGAAAAAAAGAAATCAGTGCCTTCAATGTTTGTGTTGCTGGAACTAATTCCTCCCCAGAACTCGATCCATTGGTGATAAATAAAACGAGTAGCGTGTTTTCACTTCAATACCAAATTTCGCTGTGTCACTAAATCCTTTGTTTATACAGCTACTCCATGCCTTCTTGAAATTTCCCTCGCTATCACTGTTATAAGATCCGCGTCCGTTGCCTCTACCACTTCAGTCCAGAACGATAGCTCATCCCATGCTACGGGATCAGGTTTCCTGTGTGGCGCCTATTTCGTGAGAATGCTTCTGTAACTGGACACCTTGATTCACTTTTTGCACTGCTGAGTGAGCGAAGTTTTGCAATTACTCCAAAAATTTTCGTCTTACTTTCGAAGAAAAAAAGTCTTGCGGTGAGAAAAGTTCATTTCGGAAAAAAAAAAATGTTTTGGAATTAACATTGCATGTTGAGTTAGGGAAAGGGTTCTATGTTCCAAAAATGAAATGATCGTTTGGCCTTTTTGATATTTTTGTCAGAAATTCAGAATTTTTATTTGCATCGTCTATTATAAAGTCAATATCCGAATCAAAACTATTCTTTTCAAATTTAATAGATAATTCCTAAATTTGTGTGTGTATTATTGTATTCTGATCTCTAGAATGTTGGAAAATGACATATTTTGCAATATTTCTCGCATCTGTTTAAATCAATTATTTTCTCTTTACACACACACACTAGTTTTACATTGAATGTTCTGTATCAGAGGTTCCCAAACTTTTTTGTCTTATAGACCCCTTGCCATGTTTTTCGTCCTGGGATAGACCCCTGCTTACCTAATGTTAAATTTTTGCAAATTTTAACTTAAATATCTTTTTAATAGCTGGTATAAAGCTAGTTAATTTAAAATATTTAAATTTTTAACTGTAGTGTAGTATATTGAAAACTTAAGAATCACATGTTCATTAACTTAATTTTTTTTTTTTTTGAGAGGCGCCACCGCGATGAAACTCTTGATCACTACAATTAAAAAGTTTCTCTCGATATTCCATAATTCGGGGTAAATAAGAAGAATATCTTTTTATAGCTAAAATTGCTGACATCCATTTCTAAACTTTACTTTAAGATCTTCATTAGTGCCTATTCCGATCAGTTCCTCTTGTTATATGACATTTAATTTCTTCAATGTCACCTTATGATTTCTTAGTCTCTACTGTGATATTACCATAGTCAAAGAATTCTCAAACTGAGTTTCAGAATCTGAATAGATGGCATTTAAATGTTGAACGTAGGTTAAAACGTCATCTTCCTGGCAGATTGTCTATGATAAAATGAGAAACTGGGAAAATTCGCGATGTTCAATATTATACTGCTTTACCGTAATCCTGGGAAGAAAAGCTGAAATGATGGTCCTTGTTCAAAAAAATATATGCTGTCACCTTATAACTGTGCAAATTAATCTCATTAAGTTTAGTAAATAAATCTGGCTTCCCGTTGATTACATTTTCTTTTAAAATTAAAGACACGATCTGGTTTAATGAGAGCCACTATCGTAGACCCTGATTTGCCCCTCATAGACCCCTAAATTATTTTTTCACTGACACTGACCCCTTGCAAGTCGTAATAGACCCCTGGGGGTCCATATTCCCACTTTGGGAATTGCTGTTCTATATTATAACCTATAAGGTTAAAAATCCAGTTTACAATAAAGAGAAATGAGCCCATTTTCTTCATATTTCTCAATATTAAACACGATATGTCCTAAAAGGAACCAAACCAATTGTGACGATCTTTCGGTTGCCCGTACGGGCAAACCAGTCAAGGGGTTAAATGCAAATAATCTTTGATAGTATTACGTTGTGCTCTAATTATCGATAACGATTATGATTAAATAAAATTAATGAAAGTAGTCTTTGGTTAAAGTACGAATAAAAAGGTGATTCGAAACTGAGAAAAAATGTCAATTAAGTGTGCATTTCTTATTTTAAGGCTACCTTTTTAATATGCTGCCGGCTGTTTGTTAAAATACAGAATACAAATTTGAGCGTTTTTTAGATAGAAAAACAACTTAATATATATTATATTCATGTAATTGTAGCACATAAAATTTGGTAACATTCTATTACTGCTTAGTTTTTCATTCTAATATATTAAGTTAAAAATTAAATTCTTTTTAGACTGAAAAAAGTGAAAAGTGGAATACGTTCTTTATATATTCGAAAATAAGAATTCAATTTAAGATAAATAAGTAGCAAAATAAATTCTTCTTCTCTTTATACGATGATGAAATCAAAATCTGATATTAATATGGGAAGATAAATTTATAAAAAAAAAAATCCCCTTTTAAGTCTTATTTTTTAACCCTTTAACAATAAATGAAAACACCCCCCCCCCCCTTATTTTGAAACTGGTGATTGCCGTACTTAATTATAAACTTAACTGCCTTTTTTATACAGAATCTCAAAATAGAATGTATGCCGAAAGCAACTAAGTAAACGGGAACATTTAGAAAAAAAAAA
>BMAV01022262.1:357488-374314 GCA_019973955.1 Trichonephila inaurata madagascariensis | reverse complement strand
AAAAAAAATATAGCATGTAAGTAAAGCTCTTTATTTGATACTGGGTTCCTCTCTTTTACCCACTTGTTTCTGTAATAAGTAGACAAAAGCATTTAGCAAGTACTATACTATTTGCCTTTTCTTAAGCATTGCAATTGAATACTTAATAAGCGCTAAATTAAAAAATTACTTTTTCTTTTTTTTTAATGATTGTTTGAGAGTAAATAAAAAACATAATTGGTTAAATGTGTAAACTGAGCTTTGAGGAAATTTTTCTCTAAGTGGGCAAGCTTAGAATCCTTTCATTATCAATATCCTCTAGGTTCCACATTATTGATTCCAAATTAATTTTTCAACAAAGAAAATTGAGAAAGTGGTGTATTTTCGAATTTGTTCTCTCTTTTTATAAATTGTAATCTTAGCACTCTTCGTATATTAAATGAAGAAATGAACATAATTGTTTTCATGTTCATACGAGATGGAAATGGCAATCTACATATAGAAAGGATTTTAAAAAATCGTTTGAATTTAATTTATTTTGAATCGTTTTGGGAATTTCCATTTTCGAATGCATTGAAGTAATTCGTTATTGAATTAGTAACAAAATGTTATCTTTTTCCGAGAGAAACTATAAGATAAATTTTAAAATTTTAATGATGACTCTTCGTTTAAAGTCATTGGTGAGTCTAGAGAGAGTTATATTGACGTCGCTCTATAAATCTGCAAGAGGACTATTTGCGACGAACCTCGCAATTTTGAGCCTTGGTCATACAACGAAGACAACGCCTGAACTGGTACCCTCCTGTCCTAACTTCCACACCACACTAAGGGGAAGACATTTGAGTTTCTTTGCACCAGCCTCCTCTACACTGCGGGTCTTCAGCAGCACTAGGCTCGAACTCATGAGACGCCAGCTACTAGTCTGTGACCTTGACCACTAGGCTACCGCGACCTCCTTATAACCTCTAAAAGCTCCTTAAAAGTTTAAATTCTATTTATAAATCTATATAATTTTTTAATTTAAATGATTTTTTTAACTTCGTGTGGTTGGGAAATTGTTTTTTGAAGTTTAGTGACTACAGAAGATTTGAATCAAGTTATTTAAATGTTCTAGAATCAAATTGACTATTTAGACTTCGAATTAAAATTTTACCAATTTTTTTTCATTTATTGGTAAGCTTTTCTCAACTTTCAAAAAGCTTTCTTCAGGATATTTTTCTGCTTTTACTGTTGTTTTATTAATACTAATTTAGAAAAGTTATTTTAAAATGATTTATTTACGAAATTTACTGATAATCTCTCATGAACTTGAAAAATAATTTTATTAATGGATGACATAAAGATCGAATTCGTTCTTATGAAATGTCTTATAACCAAAATTAATTCTAGGGATGATAGTAAACTTTTTAATATACGGCTTATAAATAATGCGGGGAAAAACTACAAAGGAACAAAAATCGTATTTTCAAAAATCGTACATGGAAAATTTAAGGCACCTAGTTAAAATATTGACTTTAACTACATGTGTTACGCCGTCCTACTTTTCGTGTTTCAAGTGAATAAAATCATTTGGCTCCAAGAGAAATCACTTACAATAAAAAAAAGAGATAATTATATATATATTTTAAACTCTCACAAAAATGTTTTTTTAAAGAGAAATTTGCAGATTTTATTTTACTTAGGTAGTTCTGCCTCTGAGTGTATGACAGTTATGTGGAATCTGTTATTGTCATTTATAGATGTTGAATAAAAACAGTTTTCTTGAGTAAAAAAAAATTTTAAAAAGTTGAAAATCTTGCCTAATTCATTATGCTTATTATGTACAGACAGAATGTATTACGTTTTTAAATTGCTTTTAATTCCAAAAATTTCAAACTTTGTACTCTTTTTGGAAGTTAATATTGCCAACATTTTGGCTGATTGATTATGTTTAAAATGCCATAATGTCATTTGATCTCCATAATTTACGCTTTCCTAGCTCTTCTGGCATAACTGTTGCTTTTTGTAAACTATATATATATACCTCAGTCAATTTGTATTTTCCCAATACAGTCCTTTAGCATAAGTTAATTCAATCACAACTTGCCGTTTCCTGTACAACGAAATAGATGATTGGGAATTTTAAACATGACACTTTTGTATAACCGATTTGTTTGTTTATTTAATTTGAGCGTCCAGAGCACCACTCTATCAACAAAAAGAAAGTCAGTTCAGAAAGGGTAACTAAATATTTAGATGAATTTCTTCCTGTACGACATCTGAAGAAGAGTTCAATATTGTTTGTTTTGTGATAGGATGGCTTCATATGACCAGAGTCCCTCCTTGAAAATGACCAATAGGAGGGCAATGTAGATTTTCTGGGATTTTTTCCGAGTTTGAAAGTTGATGAAACAGTTGCTAAGCTACTAAAACCCTTTTATCCTGGTGGTGATCAACAATTGTGATCTAGTGTTTCACACGTCGAGAAAAAAAAAACATGAAAAATGAGAAACTCATCTTTATCCATATTTAGGAAAAGTTAAACTTGAGCTGAAATATCGCAGTAAGTATCTACTAATAAAAATTCTATCTATTCCTTTTTCCTTTTTGAGGTCATGGCTTTTTCAAATGAGACCTGGAAATTCTTTAGCATATCAGCAATATATTAGATAAAATCAACCGCTTCCGTGCCTTTTGGTGTGTAATTATTATTTTATTGGAAAATCTGGGTGTTTTTTAGGTTCCATCGTTTCTCTTGCATCAGGTTAAGAAGAAATTGAATATTTCGTTTTGATATCATCTGTTGACCACTTGAGAGGTATTTGTAGTACTGAAGGCAATAGCATGTTCGCAACTCTTTTTCCAACATTATTTTGAAATAACAGTCTAAGAGAAAACCTAATTTTTTACTGACTCGTATGATTTCGTCTAATACACTTTACGATTGCTTTGCTATGATCACTGCTAAGTTTGCAACAATCCAGTTCTTTTGAATGTACGGGGGCTTCTGGTTCATAAAAGGTCTATTTAGTCTAATGTGTTTATGCTGGACAGAACACTTAATGTGATCACAATGTTTTCATATATTTCATCATTCCATCAGTTCCTTTTTAAAGTGCTATTAATTTATAACACTCACCAGAAAGAAGTAAATAGCTCTAGTTTTATTAGAGATTAAATAATAAATTTTTTTTACAAATGTTTTCTTTTAAAATTTTGAACCAGATAATAGTAAAAATGTTTAAAATTACAAAACACACACACATTGGAAAAGAAAAGTAATTTTTTCGGAAATAAAAATTTAAAATATTAGTCGGATTTGCGAGCGGTGAAAGTCGAGAAAGTGTTAGCAAAAACTTTGACTTGAAAGGAGCAACTATATCAAAGAACTTTTAATAGAAATGATAATTCTATATAAAATATATCCTATATTAATTATATAAATATTAAGTGTAAATTATTAAACATATAAATGCAAATATTAATGTATGAATATGTTAATAATGAATTTCAAAACAATTTAAAGTTATACATCTATTACGTATACTTAAATGTTAATATGTAAATATAAGTACACACATCTATCAAAAAAACTTATGCAAATGAGTTTTCATCACTTTTTAACACGTTTGTTTTAAATTAATTAATTAAAGTTTTTATTTCATCTCGCGGGGGTTTGTGTTAATGTGAAACACATCTCTTGTCCAGCTTATTAAGCGAATCGTATCTTTTTTGCACTGTTTTGACAGGAATACATCTATTGTGTAAAAAAAGAGTTAGATGCATCGTAAAATAAAGCGTATAAACTTGCACTTTTAACACAAAAAATAAGATCGAAATTTACAGGGGAGCGTTATACGCCAGGTATAAAAATGAGAGCTTCAAGAATCAAAAAAGAGAATGGACATAAAAAAAAAAAGCTTAGACTCTCTCTTCTACATAGATCGAAATACTGTTTTTTTAAAAGGTATAACATATCTAATCAACTTAAAGGGTTGTTGTTCTAGAAGTATACTATGTTTTCACAAAATCCTAGGATAATATCTCGAATAGATGGCTTTAAAACATTACAACATTACTCACGTACATTTCAGGTTCTTACGTAAAAAAAGGAGGTGCATGTAATGCGGCGAATATACCTTAATATTAAAAATTGCGGATTGAAAGCATAAATGTGCGTTATACACCGATGCGTGTTATACGCCGGATTTTACGATATGTGTTTAATTGAAAGACCTCAAGAAAACATAAGTTATCTATAATGTACTACTACTTTTATTCATTTTTATTCAAATATCGTGACGAAAGATGTAATTACTTTGTAGCGAATTACATCGCATTGATCATAAAATTTCGAAAGCAGAATGGTTCGCATTTTTTGTTTGTTACATTAAGCGACTATAAAGTGTACTCTTCAGTATAAGTCTTTCGACCCAAGGAAGCATTATTAAGCAACTGGAATGTATGATTCTTTTTAATAATGCACAATGATTAGAGTTGAGGAAATTGTTTTTACATTTATTTCGAAACTTTTTTACATTTTTTATGCAATGAGTTCCTATTACTTCAGAATGTACTTTTTTTTCAAGTAAAATAATAATAATACTTCTAAAGAGATGGTGGTGTGTTTTGAGTTTTTTAAAATTGGAAAACTATCTTTGAAGGGGGACATATAAAGTGATAATTCTTTTTCAACGTGAACAGTTTGACAATTACAACCCCTCCCCCCATTGGTCTCGCTCCCCCCTCACCACCCGGGGCGGGCCCCCAATTTTTTTATCTACGTAAGGTAAAGAGAAAAGCAAATTTATTAAGCTATTTGAAAAGCTTAATATTAGTCAGTCTCGAAAGACTGTTTAAATCCGGAGTGGGCATTAAGTCGATCGCGATCGACTGGTGGACTGTCAAGGCATTTTACGATGACCGCCTGAAGATGGGTTGACAGTATGCAGACTATTAGTTTTCTACTGAATTTTGAATTGTTTGTTTTAGATATTTAAAAAAAAACATGCGTGAAATATTTTTGGATCCGAATTTTTGTGGTCTCCTTGTGTTGTTTTTCCAATCCAGTTCCATGATCTCAATGAAAGTAAACAAACCGATTCGAACCCGAACTTTTTGCAAGTTTAGTAATTTGCGGTTGGCAGCAACTGCACTGCAAATCGAGCGACTATTTAAACTCGGCTCGTGTTAGTTGTTTTGGGAGGAGAAAGAAAGGGAATATAAGAAGTGTGTTTCAGCTCTTAAATAGAGAGTGGCTGGTTGGCTATGCAACTGTATATTGCATCACCATTTTAAGATAAATTCGTTTTTAATATTAGACTGTAAGAAGACGGTTCGAATCGGATGTCTGGTAAAGTTGATTTTTTTCAACTAAAATTTTATTAGTCAACTTATTGTTTTTTGGATCACTCCAGTGACGAGCACATTAACTTTATCCTTGATTATTATTAAAAGTCATTTTTAAGAAACTGCGTTCATCTTTATGCCTCCTCGACACAAAAATTTTCACTGCTTGCGTTGCCAAAGTTTGAGTTAGTTTACCAGGAAGTGTAACAGTTTGCTAATAAATGCATCATTTGATATTATCATATTTGTGGCTATTATTATTATGTTAGTAGCTTGCGTTTTCTTTTTAACGTGGTTTTGAAAGTGTTAGTTTTTTTTTTTTTTGTAGTTATGTAGGTGAGTACATATTCCGTATTTATTAAGTTACAATAAATATTGTAGACCTTTTTCGTACACCACCACTCCTACTCCCCTCGGAGGACTGCAACATCTTAAAAAAATTAGAAGTAGCCCGTTCCCTGAAAAAGTCTGCTCATCCCTGGTTTAGATTATAAACACATGCCAGTTTATAATCTAAATAGTACTAATTAAAAGTACCCTGAAATAAAATTTACAAATGTAATTTTTAAATTGTGATAGTTTTATTTTTAATGACACTATAGACTATATGTTACTATTCAGTAGGATAGCTGGATAAAATTGTAGAAAGTGTTTCATTAGCTTAGGATTAGGTAAATATAAATAAGGAAATATCCAAATTTAATTTAAAATTACTGATAATATGAGAATTATATAGGATCACGTATATTTACCAACTGTTTATGTTGACATAATTTAAAAGTGAGAAATAAATATTTATATCAAATTAATATCATTGTTTAATTATAACTTAAGCTGTATATTATACACACTCCAGTGTGTTTACATTACATGGCCAAACAAATTTTCATGTTAAACAAATATACCAATACACAAAGACCTCCTGATTGACTCGGTAAGTACATGATTTATATGCTGCTACTAGTAATTTATTCTTTAATTAGCTCCGAAGTAACAAATATGTGGGAACTTGTTTCCCGCTGTACGGAACAAATGTTTCCACATTTAAAGAAGATAAAGTGACTGACCTGCATCAAAGAAAATGAGTAGAGATCTCTTAAATTTACTGGAATTAGCTTGAGAAGTATCCAAAGAAAGTGTTATCAAAACCCGGAAGATTAGTGATGAATCATCAACATCTCGGAATGAATGTGGTTCAGAAGGTATTTTGAAATTCTTAGGACCGAAGATCTCTCGAGTGACTGGAGAAGAACAATCGCAAAAAATCCAATGCTGAACTCACTGCAATGTTAAATAATTAATGTAAGGATAATTCAAAACCACGAATGGCATGATAACTTAAAGGAAAGGAGCTTAACAGTTGTGGAATACTAATAAAATTACTCATTTCGGCAATGCTGAAGAGCATTTATATTGGAATGTGAGTAGTAGAGATATATCGGGGTTTCTCTCTGATGAGTCAATGTTTGTCCTATCCTACAACAATGGGTGCATCAGGGTAAGAAAAGAACCTCACAAAGCAATAGTGCCTTCGTGAAATGTGTTCATTGTGCAAGAAAATTGAATTAGTATCATCTAGGGTTGCTTCTATGGGTCTGGGGTCGATCAGCAACATTATGCAACATCAAAATGAAGTCACTGGATTTCTTAAACGTGTTTAAAGAGCAGCTCATCCCATTAATGAACCTCTTCATCTCCGATGGAACTGGTATACTTCAGGACATCTATGCCAATACCAGAATTGATTTAGGGAAAACCAGGTCTCATTCTCCAATATTCACTGGTCACCACAGAACCTGGATCTTAATACAATCTAATTATAATCTTTGGGATACACTGGAACAGAATTGATTCGTCTCTGTTGTCGTCAATTCAGTGTCTCGGTGAAACACTGTTGCAGTTCTAGACAAATATGAGCGCTAAGTCATACAGAATCTTAATGAAACAATGCCACGTCGAATATGCGCTACAATGAAAACCAAAAAGGTCTCAAAGAATATTAAGGTACGCGATTTTGTAGAGAGAGAGAGACGAAAGTGCAGCCATGTAAAGTGGCTGAAATACGTTAAATCTATCATGGATCAAAGTATTCACAATGGCGTGGTGTGTAAGTTTGGAGAGGGAGATTATAGCTCAGGTTTCATCCCCATCACTTAATAGAGGCTCAAAATTATGAGGTTTACCACTAATAATTTTCACATTGCCTTATAGCGTGATATTGAAAAAATCAATCAAAACCATGTAATGTACATCTGTGGACATATAAAAATACTTTTTATATAATATATAATACATTTTTTATCGTCAATATATTTACTGAAAATTACACATATTAATACTGTGGAAATTACTTTTGATACAATACTAGTGGGAAGATAAATGATATGCGAACATTTTCCTAAATATCCATTTAAAGGGGGAGGAGATATTATGAGGATTAATGTCAACAAATGTTAGTTCTATTTTCTCCTAAAAAGTTTCCAAAAATTTTTTGGAATTTTTTTTCTATAAAATAAAAAAAAAAAAAAAAAATCAGCAAACTTAGCAAAAATTATCGACTTTTTTTCTCGTTAGTCCTTTTGGCTAAATTACTAGTTTAGATGCAATTGATAATTGTTATATGTTAGATTAAATTTTACTGATTTTCTTACAGTTGAAGAAATTTAAATTAATATTGTAAGACTTTTTTTTTCCACTTCTGTTGAGATATAAATCTTTGAAATGCGTTTTGTTCTTTACTATTAACTTAATTTAAAGACAGGATAATAATATTAATTATTAATATAATAATACTAGTCCAAGAAGCGTAGATGTCTGAATGAACTACTTCAAATGTATTTGAATTTTTATATTCATGATTTTATTTTTAATTTAATATTTCAGAATTTTCTTAAATAATTCAGGAAGTTCATTACTTTGTATGCATAATATCGTTTCCCTTTATATTAATATCTAGATATCTATGTAAAAATGCATGTTATATCTCCACTCAGGATCTAGAAAACTATTATTATGTAAGAATAATCATTTGGAATCATATCATATTAGATGATAAAGAAATTTACTATTATGAAAGGGAATTAAAAGTGTGTTCAAAATAAGGCTACCTGACAAAAATTGTCTATTAGTATCAAAAAATCCTTTTGTTGTTATAAGAACAAAAATTTTTAATCAATAAAACTTTTAGAATGTGCAAAAACAACAGCTGCGTATATTCGATTTTAATTTAAATAAAAAGCTTTCAAACAAGAAAGAACTAAAATAATTAACAGAAATGCATTTTTTTGGCATGTCAAAATAAAAAAAAATAAAAATCCCGTTTTGTAATTAAAATTTAAGATTTCTTAGTTAGATTTCTCGTAAAGTAATTTTTGTTGCTGTTTTATATCTCTCAAAAATGCAAAAGAACTGGTTTATATTTCATAGGAACTTCTTAAAATTAGTTAGTTATAAGTGCGTATTTTGTATGTCCTAGTTTCCTGTTTTTACACAAAGGAATTCTGAAGCATTCCGTATACATCTGACACAATGAAGAATAATTACCCTCTCAAATCTGTTATAATGAACATGATTTCTAATACCGAGAAAAATACAATGCTATTATTATTTATTTATTATTATAAATTGTATGCCACTTCTTGTGTATCGAAACCATAGATGACAAAAATGAAATAATAATTTTCTCATTGTTAGAACAGAATGAAGGAAATATAAATGTGAAAGGAAGGACATTTTCTTTTATGTGGAGTTCTTGTTATTTGTGAGAAGTGTAAAGGATTTAAGTTCATATTTGTTAAAGGACAGTTCCTTACATATTTCTTGGGCAGAATGAGAAATTAGAAATGAAAGTGTTTGTTTTCTGATAAAATAAGTTATTTTAATGACTTCTTAATATTAATTTTCGATTCAAGGAAGTATAATTATAAAATTCTATTATATTTTATTCTATCTCTCTAAATTTAAACCAGTTGTTGTCATATATTTTTAAGTCATTTTTAATTTTTTTAAATATCTTCATATTTTAAAAAGCTTGGCATTTTTTATGATGAAGATTATTTTTAAGAAAGTTATTTCTTAAAAAGTTCCGTATATTTCCGGTTATAAACCGATTTGTGTATAAGCCGAGAATACTCTTTTTTTTTTCCTTCAAAAATTTCCTCAAAATTCAAAACAAAAATATTGAAAATCGTTGAAAAAAAAAAATTCTGAAATTTTCAAACATTGTCGCCTTGAGGACGAAAGTAGGGGAATATTTTTCAGAATATTTCCCTTGCAGAATATTTCCTAATCAAAATGTTGTAAAATAAAACGCCAGACGCCAATGACGATAATTTTATTTTTAGTAATCCTGTCAGAAGCTAGTACATTTTTTCTATAAACTTGTTCCCTAGTACACTATTTATGCAAGTCATAATTTCTCAGGCCATTTTTGTTGTTGTTGTTTTATGTATGGAAAATGCAGGGAAAAGAAATTTGTATACAGTGCAATATCGTCGACCTATATTTCATGCCTCGGAGAAAAAATTCACTCTGCAAGGAACGTATAGATTTAGACATCCCAAAGAGTGAATATGAATTTTATGAACTGTTTGAAAACTCGTTTTCTGACAATGACTTTGAAGGATTTATGTGACTGGCTATTTTTAAGAATATAAAAGTAACATTTATAACATCTAAAAAGTTAAAAGACTAAAATCGTTTGCGCAGGGCTAGGGGAAAACGTTAAAAAACAACTTTTCATAAGCTACGTTTCCCCCCGTGGCTGGGGGGAGACAATGTCACGGGCCCCCCCCCCACTTTAACTTTTAAGAAAAGCTCCGAAAATTCTCTTCTGATACGCGAAAATACTCGGTAGTAACACGTATTTTTTCCTTTATAAAGAAACTATTAAATTCTAATATTTTATTCAGTGCCATTTCAAATATATCAAAAAGGTAGAAACATTTTTTCTGAAGTCCTAACTTTTTACCTAAAGTTAGAGAATGGAACCTAAAATCTCAAAATACATTTTATTAGCAAATGGCTTCAATATTATAATATCGTATTCTAATACAAGGAAAGCAACATATTTGACTCAATATTTGTTTATTCTTGAATCAATTCGTTGTTCTCTGGTTGAGATATATGTTCTATTTAATAGCTTAAATCCTTTTGAAGATTTCAACAGCGAGATTTATGAAGTGAATCACATATTAAAATTGCAAAATTCTGAGATACTCATTTTCTTGTTTGTTTCTTGGTCGAACCATCAATATACAACTAAAGAATTTTGTAATAGCTCATTATATTCTGAGTTGAAAATTTACTTTATTCGTTACAAAGGCTACGAAAGAATGCCATGTGGACAGATCAGTAATTGCGAAAGACCAGTAGTACTCTTTCTGTTTACTGCTGAAAACAAACACGAAATTTCGTTGTCTTAAATGTAGTAACCTTAACATAAAACAAATGTTGCACCTTTGTTTCGATTTTAGATTATAATCCTTTCATTCTTCAGTTCTGTTTTTTTATCTTTTATATTCAATTAATCTTTAATGCACACATGCTTGTTCAGAAAGTATGGAAGCTTCATCAGGTCAGGTTAATGAAACATTTGCAGACAGAAGGTCAACTAAAGATTTGCAATCAATGAAAAGATATAAATCCTATCGGTGAGATATTGTCAAACCTATATGTTATTGTTTCATATCCTTTGGTTACATATCCTGCTTAAAAGTACTTATCTCTGAGCCTTATTACACACAGAATAAACTTCTGCAGGAGCTGAAGCATAGGTTTACTTAAAAGACGAAAGAAAATCCCACTTTTTCCCAGATAGTTTAATACTTTAATATTCTATCTAACATTCTAACTGAATCTCGAGAACTTTCCAATTTTATAAAGAACTAATTAATGAATTTTGGACTCTAAAAAGGTTTTTTGAATTAATCAATATGTATTTATAATATAGAGAGAGATAATTTTAGACATTCTTGGAAATATTGCTCAATTTTATCAAAGTCAAAATAAATTACAATCGATCAAAATAGTTCGGCAGTTCTACAGGAAGTTAAGGTAAATACAACCACTTGTTGTGATAATAATATTTTTAAGTTACAACAAAAAATACTGAGATTCTATTACATTGTCAATTTTCGTTGTCTGATTGTAAGCAATTATGCATTGTATTGAATATATTAATTTTATTTTATGACTAAATAGCTAAAAATCAGAGTATAAAATGTTAGAAAACAAAAGAGAAATAAAACCATATTCATAAATAGTTGATTACCTATATTTCAAAATCGGAGGCATTAAAAATTGCGGTTTTAAGCATTTTCGTAATAGAAGACTTCGACAATTTAATTGCTCAATTACCTTTAAAAGAATATAAAGTATGCAATTATTAAGACTTCACGAATTCCTCAATAAAATTTTAAATTACATATAATGTGTTTGTATATGTATATCTTATAAAAAATAGGTATATTTCTAAATTTTATAAGGGAATTCACTTTTTTTTGTAATTTATATTTTCCCACGCATCTAGGATCTAAGTGGTGACATTCCCGTATCCGTGGTAATATTTGTAGTATATATGTAGTAAGTTGTAATCAGAGATGTAAGGACGATATAATGATCTGATAATTCTGGTTGGGGAGGCTACTAACACTTTTTTGTACGGAAGTGCTAAATTGCCGAAAGATTTTTTGCATTGTTGGTAATCCATCCACTATTACAATGTGAGCTGACCAACGATGTCCTTTCATCAGTGGCGCACACAAGGAGGGGGGAGGTCCTGGGCGTCCAGACACCCCCCAAAGCCCTTGATTTTTTTCCCCGATTGATTATAATTATAAGTATATAGTACGTAAAATTTAATTAATTATTTGTTTTTAATGATTAATTTTATTAATGCTAATTATATCTATTCAATAATTAGTTTTTTATTGTGTTTTGTTCCCGAAAATCGACAAAATCAAAAGGAGCATGATACAAGAATTGTGAACTTTCAACCCCGGACCCCCCTCCTTGAAAAATTCCTGTGTGCGCTACTGCCATTCATTCATACTATTTTGTTCAGTGATCTTGTTACCTGTAGTTGATCCTTGCAAGGATAGTTTTACCATAATCAACCTATAACTGCACCTGCGATACATGGTTCTAAAAATTCCTAGTGTGTTTACCACTTTCGAGGTAAAGTAACCCATTCTTCAGTCCTCGACGTTTTCCCCCCGATGAATTGAGCTTTGATCTGTCGTTTCGCCCATACTGTGTTAGACTATCATTGATTCTCATTGCATCACTCCTTATAACATCAAATTATTGTTTAGGTTATTTGCTTTCCATTTACTCTGTCCCCCACAGCACAATATTTCCTAGAAAACAGTTATTTCACCTCTAGTTTCTATTCAGTATATGTATACATCCTACATTCCTATGCAAACTTAAGAGAATTTGCTCATTATGTTAGCTTTCTAAAAAACCATTGGAGAGATTTTAATCAAATTTTGTATAAATATATATTTTTGTAAATGAGAGGATATATACTATTTAAAACTTCTTTTATTCGTTCATGGTTAACAGTAAAGCTCACAGTACGGAATTTTCAAAATTTACGTTGTGATATTGAATTGAAAATAAGTTGAATGTGGGGTTCAGTCCATTCTCACAGCAGATTGATCATACAGTGCAAGGACATAAGGCAGTTGAGGAGTTCCTGTGGCAGTCTATCTCCCTCCTGGAGCAAGTTAGGTTTATTTTCTGGAAAGTTCTCGGAGGGGATTGCGAAATACAATTGCTCTTAGAAGAGCATCTCAAATATGCACTATGGGGTTAAGGCCAGGATATCTAGATGGTCAATTAATGCCGTGTATATCTTCGTTTTCCTGGCAATTGTTGACAAACTGAGCCTTAAAAAGACAAGCATTGTCTCCCAATGATCCTTTACCCTGAAAAAGGAGGTATGGTATTGTATCTCAGGCTCTCTCCAGGTACAAATACGTAGGGAATCAGTGTCCAGGCTGAATCTTGACTTATCTATAAAGAACATGGTATCCCAATGAACTCTGGTCCAAGGCGCATGTTGTCTGCACCATGCTAAACAAGCGTTTTTGCGCACTACAGTGAGCGAAACGCAAGCAACAAATCTTCTTGAATGCGACCCTTTCTCTTAAAGCCTTCAGACAATTTTAGATCATGAAATTCGGATTTCAGCAGCAACACACAGCTTACATGAAAGCTGTAGCAGTCCTGTGTCACCATGCCGAGAGTGCCAAATAATAATCTTCGTCCGTCGTTGTGGATCTTGATAGACATTGTCGAAGTCTTCCCGATGTGAATTCCGTGTGATGAAACTGTTTCTACAAATTACAGACGGCACTGGGAAGTTACATAGAGTTCTGTAGCCTTCTGCGCCTGCACAATTGGACTGTAATTGGACCAATACTCAATCTCATTTTGTTATTCATACTTTCGCAGCAACTAATTTTACTTGATATCTTATAAAATTTACCTAATTCTTGCTAGAAACACGGCGATTGTAGCGGAGACAAGTACAAGCACTCAAGTCGTCCACAACCCTTCATGTGCTTATATATTCTCCTCAGTCACAGTTCCGTAGAGACGTAAGCTTACATTAACGTATTCTATTCTCAGAATATTTGCATAATTTTTCAGAGGGATAATACTCTTACATTCAATATTGCTTGTAAAAAAATAAACAGAATTTGAAAATTGTGTTGATTTTGCTGGTGTATGTATCAACACACAAAAAGCAAAAAACAATTTTAACTCAGACCATGAGCATGGACAACTTTTTTTTGCGAATCTATCTTATTAAAATAATTAAAATTGTTTTTATTTATTTATTTATTATATCAAGGAAAGGAAGTAATTTTATTTTTACCAAAAAAAAAAATAAATAAATAAATAATAATAATAAAGTTGTTTTTTTCCTGGACTGATTTGATTTTAAATTACATTTATTATGGAAGAAAAACTAAGGGTATTTGAACGCACCTCCTAATTTTGTGAGAGTGGATGTGGTCAAGTGACGAGGACGACTCCGGAGCTAGCACCCTTTTCTCCATACTTTTTCTCCTGAAATTCATATAATAGAAGAAAAAGAATACCTTGAATTATAGTTCTCTTGTGAAATATTCATGAAAAACTACACTTTTTTTTTCTAATTAGAGCAGTTATCTATAATAATCATTTAAAATGTTAATGCATCTGATATGTCAATTAAGAACTGTGTCAATGATGTGTTTAACACAATGCAAATGAATTTATAAGCACTGAACAATCCTCCCACTCCATTTTTTTTTCTGGCTAAAAACTCCCATTTTAAATTATGAAATATTTCTTCAAAATATCTGTTTGCAGTAGAGAAAAACATTTCATCGAATATTTGGCATTCTTGTTATAATATTTATTCTTGCAAGGAAGCATGACTTATTTCTTGATTTCGTGTAAAATAATATGTATCAAAGTTTAATTAAATTAAAAAGCAGTTACGTAATTAACTCTAAACCCTAGTATTATGTAATAAAATATATCACTGTTAGTTTATATGTACCCAGTTACTTGATGTTCAAATTCACACTGTTATCTGAAATTGTCTTGTAAATGGTTCGTTCTAAAATAATACGCACAATTGCAAATTTCTTACCAAAAATTGTATTACTTCGCATCTTCTCTACCGTGCACATTCCTCCAAACACCCCTATCGTGTTTCCATCTGACTTCTTGTTGCCAGATCATCCCCTATGGAAATGGTCCGATTGAATGGAAACCGTATATCCCGGGCGCGCGGATGAGTCTTCTTCCACGTGGAGAGGGGTGTCAAGTTACCCCTTCCTGGCCCTTCGCCCGCCCGAAGGGATCTCGGGTGACTGCAACTGCATCTCGGCCGGGAATAGCTCTCTTCGTCTCCTCCTCCTCTTTCTTACTCCTCACTCTTGCGCTGAGGTGTAATTGAAATCAAATCGCTGGAGAGATTGAAAAATTTTGCTTCCGACTTTCTCAGAAGCGTGATTTTATTTGTAGTGTTCTTTTTTTTTTTTTTTTTTTTTAAAGTCGTGTTATATAAGAAACTAATTCTTTACCATGTTTTAGCGATCTTATTTGATAAATAAAGATGCTTAAGAGGAGCAAAATCTGAAAGGTGAAATTGGTGACCATTTCACCTAATTGTGATTGAGTTGTTTTGATTGGAGCGATGTATTGACACATGTCTCAGTTTTCATGATGTTGAGGAGAGGAAGTTTTAACTCATTTGATTTAGAAGAATCGTGATGAGCTCGCAGTACTCTATAGTAAACTACTTCACATTAGAAAATTTTTCCGTCCGCGATCTTGCTGCTTAGAATACGTAAGGCATTAACATTTTGCATGTTATAATTACATGCCTTAAGTTGCACCGCTTATAAAAAGTCACTTAAACTCATAGGGTGCATTCGAACTCTTACTCTAAGGTAAATTATAAACCTGAACTCTCTCTCTCTCTAACCTAGCCTAAGGTAAATGTAAGGTTCATAATATCAATTTAAATGCAAAATTATGTTATATAGTGCAATTATTTCGTTACTTATATAGTGTAAGACTTCTTTACTTTAAATTTATTAGATTTTAAGTTTCAAGTGTAAAAATTAATAAAATGCATATAAAAAATTAGTGGTTAGATGAAATGGTTTTGGCGTTAGATGAAAATTCCATTGCAGTGGATTGAATGAATATTATTCCCTATATAGAGAAAATAACGTATTTGCTGGCCAACAAATTAGATGGTTTCTTAAACTTATAAAAATTTAAACATTTCCATTTAGAATGAAAATAAGAAAAAAAAATAAATTTGTAAATAACCTCAGTTGGAAAAAAAAAAGGTTTTTTTTTCTTCTTAACTTTATGTTTTCGATTTTATGCACTGACATACCAAATTAGAATCTAGAATTTAAATATGGTATGAGATAGTTGGCAGAACAGGAAAAAATTATTATTTTATAAAGATATTTATTTGTGTCACATTTTGTGTCCGAGAGACCAAAATTAATTGATTTAAAATAATAACTAAGTACCAGATATCTTCAGAATAATATAATTTTTCTCCATTCTGGGTCGTGAAAAAGGATGTTATTAATGATATATATAAATTTTTAATGATTTTTTAAGTAAATCTTGGCAACACCATTTTCTTCCAATTTTAACAGTAATTAATGAATTATTTATGGGGAACTTTTTTACTCTCAAATAATTTTAAAAACATATTGGAGATAAAATCATTCACCTTACAGAAATTTTAATGATTATCGAGGAACTTTTAAACATTTTATTTAGCAAAAATTGTGAAATATTATTTTAAATTTTCTCAGTTCTGCACTGTACGAAAGGATATTGTTTTTTTAACTGAAAATAGGAAGAATAACAGTCCGAATTCTTAGAAGAAATCCATTCGCTTTCATATGTTTGACTATTAAAGTCATTAAGCAGAGAAAAAATAAAAAATTAATTCTGATGTTAAACACCTAATGTTCAGGGGA
>BMAV01022262.1:318464-357388 GCA_019973955.1 Trichonephila inaurata madagascariensis | reverse complement strand
ATAATATTGATTGTCTACAATATATCCGTACACGACGCCCCTCCGACCTCCCCCCACAGTTCTTAGAATCATTTTGAGGTAGAAGAGTGGATAAAAATGAGACTTATGGCTCTGAAGTACGCAGTGATCTTTTTCCCCTTCTATGAGGTGTTCGCTGTTTTAGGTAAATGGGGTAACGTGCCTCCGGGATCTCCACAATTCCCTTATATTTTCCTCCTTTTCTTTGTTGTTTATTTCCTTTTTAGAACTTACTAAGTTGTAGTTTTTTCGTAAGCTAATAAATATTAGGGGCAATCTAGCCAAATACGGCCCTTGATCAATAAAACCAATCAATGTACGTTCAATGCAAAACTTAATTCCTAGAATTTCCTTAGAACAGTATTTGGAACCGATTGCTATATATTCTGTATATATTTTAGAAAATATCGGAAAAAATTACCATGAAAATATAATTTTATTCTTATTTTTTGTTATATATGTTGGTACACAAGCAACTAAATATTTTTTAAAAAAAGTATTGCACATATGAAACATTGAACCCCTTTTTAAAAAAAACTTTTAAACTTTCGAACCTTTCAAAAAGTCGTCGTATTTGCTTGCAGCTTTATAGTTTTAATGAATTATAAAATTTATTATTTAAATAACTTTTGAAATTTAAAACCATAAAAAACATTTACGTTTCCAATTTCGATTGGAAATTTTGAAATCAAATTAGCTAGCACTTTGGACTGAAAGAGGTAAAAAATATCCCGTAGTATGTTTCATATGTGAACTTTATGCTGTCCTGAAATCTTAGATAATTAGGTGTAGAAAGTACTTTGAAGGAAGTGAAGCTACATTATAGGTGAAAGAAAGAAGAAATACTTACAAAGTTCTGGGAGAACTAAGTTAAATTGATTTTATTCGACGTGAAAAAATTCGACACTTTATAGAAAGTGGGAAGAAGTAGAAATTTTAAAACTTAGTTAAAGAAAGGTAAATGCATGAGAGAGGAGGTATAAGGAATAAAGCAATTTTGAAAAGGTAATTCAACAAAGTTGGAAGAAAATACTTTTTGCCATTAGATGCATATTAAAATTTTTGTTATAAGATTCTTTTAAATGTTTTTATAGAGGAGAAAAAATAAAATTGTAAAATTGAAAGGTACTTTTAAAAAGTAGAATTTGATGCAAAATCATGAGCATATTTTTTTCTGTTTTATTACTGGAATGTAATATTAATAAGTCGAACAATTATTTGTTTGATAGTTGGATTTGTTTGAAACAACACACACACAAAGTATATCGTAATGTTCTGGAACTTAGTTGCTAAAAAAATTTCATTTCCATGCTATAAAGACTTGAATTTTTAATAAATATGTCTTTTTTCAGTAGAATTATTTTACTCCCACAAGTTTGAGGTCCCTTTTTTTTATCTAATGTTCTTTAAATTTATCTTTTATTTATTTATCTACTGAAAATAGAGAAATAAATGTTTCATAAAAATGAAAATAGTGGTTTTGAAACTATTCATCAATTCAGAATTCACGATGAATGTACTACTTTTATTGGCGAGCTTTTAAGAATCAACTATCTATAAAATGGATCATGCAGCATAAAGGCTCTTCTAAATATTTGATTTGTTCAGATTCTCTTTCTTCCTTAGAAACTCTACAAATTATTTCATCTTGCAATAATATTCTTGTGGAAATTCAAAAGAATCTTAGAATTCTTAAGGATTCAAATATCTAAGTGTTTTTTACTTTTGTTCGTGACCATACTGGAATATTTGGAAACGAAAGGGTTGATTTCTTGGCAAAATCCGCAACCAAGCGAGGGATTGGAATTCCAATTAAATCGTTCTGCAAGGAAAAAAACTGAAGGAAACGTTGTCTCTCTTTAGAACACTCAATACACGAAATCAGTTAAATCTTTGCTGACAGAGAAATTTTTCCAACCATTTCATAAAGACTATCCTTTGTGTATGTGTTTGTGTGATCACTTCTTTACAAACTACAAAATCACGCAATTCCTTACTGGTCATGGTAATTTTAAAGTGTACCTCAATAGATTTAACCTGTGTCCTTCCAAACTTCGTGACTGTAAAGTGGGGACAAAGTGTGGAGCATTTTATCCTTTTTTGTTCAAAATTTAAATAAGAGAGAAAATATCTGAAAGTCAAACTGCATGCTCTTAATATCAACAGGCCTCCTAATTTTTTCAACTTGTTTCAAGTAGAGCTTCGTTCCCTTTATTTTCTGTCTTCATCGATTTGATTTTGTAATTTTAGTATATTTCTTAGTTCTCTATTTTTGTAACTCCATTGCATTGGTTTTGTTTCGAAATTGTTTTATTTTCGTCTTTGCAACTTATTTGTGTTTGTTACTTCATTTTTTCGTAATTTTGTTTTGTTATTTACTTTTTATTTTATTAATCTTATTTTGTTTGTTTTACTTACTTCTCCAAGTCCCGTGTGATACTTGTGGTGCACGGGAATTATTTTATTTGTCTTCAATAAAAAAAAAGTACCAATCGAGCAAATAAACTATGGAAGCATGTGTTTTTGTTCCCCCTATGATGAACATTGCTAAGTTGTAGGAGGGGGGGGGGCACCACCTCTAATAAAACCGAGATTGGAAACGTCTGAGGAAAGAGAAAGATCCGCAGCATAACCCGAAAACCTCATCCAAACATAATATTGCGACATTTTCTTGGCAAGCAATTCTGATAGCTCATTGTGACGTCAAAGAAACCTGAGAATGGAGTCCGGCTGAAAAATAAATTTGCTTCCTTTCCCTAGATGAGTTTAACTCATATGTAGATGACACCGGGGGATTGTTTTCCCTCTTGTGGCGTGGAAACTTTTAAACGTGGATGCCAGTCTAATTCGTTTTTATGATGTATGCAGTGGAAAATAATTGCTCTCACTCGCTTTTTAAATAAAGGATTGTCATTTCAGTATTTTTTGTTAGAATGCCAGGAAGAAAGAGGGGAAATGCTATTTTTGATTATTTTTTTTTAATAAGATGAGGATTTTTGGAACTATGTTTCAAGATTTAAACCAGTTTGAAATATTCTATTTCTTGAACGCTTCAAATCGTCACGTAAGAAACCAGATCAATTTATGATCGAACCTATATCATTAATGAACCTTTTTATATGTCTGCAGAAGCTTGATCACAAATAATTTACTTATGTTAAATGATAGTTATTCAGTAACCTTACGGACAGTTTATGTAGATACATATAAAGTATACAGGGTGATTCTCTACCAGACCGACAAACTTCAAGGTGTGTAGGGGGTACAGAGACGACCCGGAATACCACAGGAATGCAGGGTCGCAAATGCCGTAGTTGCAGGCTATGGTGCAAAGAAGTAGAGGAAAAGAACAGAAATAACAACACATTGAAGGGACAGAAAACATTTTATGGAAAGGTTGTACTACAATAAGTGTTTTAAATTACGACTAGAAGTCGTCTGTCAGGCATGACAATGGTGCTGCATGAAATTCCTTACGTTCTGGGATATTTTTCCGGGCAGTCTTGTGGTAGGTGGCGCTGAATGGAAGGTTTCGGGAAAACAGATCCTGCTGGAAGTTATTTGCGATCCGTTTCTCGAGGTAGTAGAAGAAACTTGCATTCAAACAAAGAACTGATCGACATGCTGATAGTGTATGGAGCTGCAAATTGTTATGGACATGCCGCTCGATGCGTGACGTGAGTCTGGTTCTGGTCACGTTAAGAGTTTGGCATGCGATGTACCCGTTCCTTCAGTTGAAGATCTCATCGCTCGAATATCTGTGGCTGACAGGAGGATACGTGACATGCCAGGAATCTTCGATAACTTAAGGATTTCCATCCAATGCCGCTGTCAGGCCTGCTTCTAGTCGTAATTTCGAACACCTGTTGCAGCCGCCTTTCAATAAAATGTTTTCTGTCCTTTAATGTGTTGTTGTTTATGTTCTTTTTCTCTACTTCTTTGCACCATAGCTCACAACTAAGGTATTTGCGACCCTGCATTCCTATGAGGTTCCGAAATGTCTCTGTATCCCCTACACATCCTTCAAGTTTGTCGATCTGGTAGCGAATCATCCTGTATGTATTAATATAGCCTTAGTGTTTTTCCAAATTGTTAAAGTTACAGAATTTATTTATAAAAAAAAATTAACTTTTCATCGAATGGCTACATTTATTCTTACTTTGAACCCTCAAATATGAGGATGCACAGCATCTTTTACTAGCAGTTGAGAATGATAAATTCAGAGAAGATATAATGTAGTTTCAAATACATCTATCTTAGAAAGGGTAAAAAACATTAGAGTATTTCGCATGATTAGAGTGAAATATTTATTACGCTGGTTAATAATTTCCTTCTATTCTCTAAGAGCCATGTAGGTCGGTTTTTAGAGCAACGACCGCCTCTTGACAAGTGTGTCGTGGGCTCAAGGTTTGTAACGTTGAACACCACCTTTGTTTGAAATAATTTGGCTGCTGCTCGTAAAATTATATTCAGTTGCTTAAAAAGTTATTATACAGTTTTTATGAAGTTGAAAGAGAGAGAGAGAGAGAGGAGTGTATCAGCACAGATGTCATCTTCATCGCTTGATAAACAGTTTTGCAAAATTTAAATTTGTTGTGTATTGTATAGTTCAAGAACGACTTTAGTTCGAAATCCTCTGAAGAAATAAGGCTGTGTTAAGCAAATATAGATGGAAAATACCAAATTATGACTTTTTTCTGTTCTAGGTTCTATTTTATTTAAATGAGATTTTGAGAAAGCACAATGTTGTATTAAATATTAAACAAGTGCATCAGTTGAAGAACAGAATTAAGCAATATGAGAATTTTCTACTCGTATTTTCGCATCTTTACATTAACAGAATTTTTTTCAAAATAAACCTTTGTCATAAATAATACTAGTGAAATTGTTCGTAAAAGCGATCGAAATTATGGTTTGTAGTAGCTAAAATAAGAATTATTACTAACATTGATATAAGAATAAACTATTTTAATGTTACCAATGTGTCTTAAAGTTTATTTTATTTTACTTTTTTTTTTTTTTGAAATACAGAACAATGTTCAGCATTCACCTGCATTCGAAACATTTTACAGCGAAATATTACAAAAACCAAAACTCGAGTGCTAATTAGAAATTATTTGGTCAATTTTTTTAAAATAGAAATCAATAGCATTAAAATATTTACGATATATATAAGGCTTCTTCATTTATTCTGAATGAAGAAATCATTTAAGTGTATGCTTGTTTCTCTTTTGCATGCTATCACTCTCGTCATGGCTTTTCCAAGTTTTAGTAATTTAATTTAAAATTTATTCTCCAAAAAAAAGAGAGGTTTTGCGGTTTCAAAAATTATTTTAAATCCTCGATGTCTTACAAATACAAATTCAGATTTGGGATGAAATTTTTTTTTCTTACGGTTAGACTTACGGCTTTCTTCGTATAATGTTAAATATTAGGACTAAAATTCGAACACTTTTTTAGATAGAAACATGTTCTTCTATTAACGCAGTACTTTGACCTGACTATCCAATAAAAAGCAGTTTATTTGATTGTTCTACTCATTTCTGTAGGAGTGGATTAATTTTTTCGTGAGTTGTTATCATATATTGTAAAGCTAAATGAACTTTTCACTTGAGCTGTTGAAGGAAAAAATTGCGAACCGATGAAATTTTTTCAGATTTGAATAAAAGCTAATTAAATAAATGAATTATACTGTCACAGATTTTTTTGCATGAAAGGACATTTTCTTTCTGAAAATGTATTTCCGTGTTTCTTCTGAAATATTTCCCTTAAGAACAGAGTTCGGTAACTGCTAATGATAATTGTCTTTTTGAGACACAGTCTGCCTTTTTATTGGTAAGTATGCTCTCTTGAAAACTGTGGTAGAATAAATTCATTTATAGGGCCAGTTATTCCATTTTTACTAGTTTTGACTCGTTGGAGATGAATTACCCCAACGATATTATATCATCAAATACCGCTTGATTCAAAATTAGTGTGACCAATTTTAAAAGCATATAACTATGAATGGTAAATTTTCATCGCTTTGCTGCCAGTATATTTTAAAAATAAAGCATTTAAATTACCAATCTAACTATTTTTATTAGTGGGAGTAAATTATGGCTCCGAAATTAGATCCTCAAATCCGAAACGAAATTTTAAAGCTTTTGAAGGATGCTTGTTCAAATTCTGTTATAAATAAAGCATTTAAAAATCAGAAAAGACATTTTGCTAATGGATTACTATCTAAACTTCAAAAAGATATAAAATTTGGCTGGCAATCAAAAGCTACAGGAAAAAAATGTGGACGAAAGGAATTTCTTAAGGAAAAAGAAAAAAGAAGCTGAAAAGACTTGTCGTTGTAGAAAATCCTGTGCCTCAAAGAACTTCAGCAAAGAAACTATAGCTATTGCAATCGACTTGTCGTCAGATAAAGAAAATTGCCTATAAAAAAGTGAATAAACCAGTCTGTTTTCAAATGTCTGTTAAGACTGTAGAAAAACGAAGAAAATGTTCTTGGTCTCCGTATTTAATGTTACGGAAAGGTAGATAAAAAACATGGATAACTTCGGATGAAGCGCTGTTTTATCTGTCATTCACAACTGGAAAAATGAAGATACAATATATTTAATGGAAAAAACGTCGAAAAGACGCAGCTTTTTTGCAAAATGCAATTTGGCCGTTAGGTGTTATGATATGGATGGGAATGTCCTCTTAAGGCTTAACAAAACCATTTTTTGTATAACCAAAGGCTAAAATTGATGCTACGTACTATAGGAATAAAGTTTTGAAACATTTGATCAAAAAAAGTAAACGTCTTTACCCTCAAGGAAACTTTGTTTGGCACCAAGATTGTGCACTAAGTCATTCTACAAAATCAAGTATAAAATGGCTGAAAGATTAAAAAATAAATTTTTTGCCTCCTGAGAAATGGCTACCACCATCCCCTGACTGTGTTCATTGCGACTATTTTTTTTTTGTTTTTTGTTGTTGTTGTGGGGAATACTTAAAAAACAATTAAACAGACGTAAAGTAAGAACTCTCCAAAAGGGCTTCAAAAAGCAATCAAAGAGGAAGCTGGAAAAATACCCCCAAAATGGTCAAAAAGCCTTTTTGGCTTGGCGAAAACGTTAACGCAAAATGTACTATGCTAAAGGAAACCACATTGAAAATTTCATGTAAATAACTTAATCCAAAAATAAGTTATTGATGCTCTGAAATTGGTCACACTACTTTTGAATCAACCGGTAGACAAAATCTCTTTCCATGATCACCTTGCCTTGCCTACAATTGTGATATTGCTCCTAATCAATATGGTAACGGAAGTTGAATTTGCGAATTTGGAGGTGAAATTTATGTTATTTGCTTATTATGAAAATGATGTAATAGAAATTTACACACACACATATATATACAAATGATACAAACATTAGAATTTTTTTTTAAAAATTCTAAGAAATTTTCTAAGTTCTAAGAAATTATATAGAAATTTTAAATAAAAATTTTCTTTTGATAATGAAACATTTCTTATTTAATTTCAAAGGCTTGTTAAATGCATACTTAAAAACATTTCAACTTGAGGTTACTTCAGCCACACAATTAAATGATACTCTTTATATACGTTGTAGGCTTATTAAAAGGGTAAATTTTCATTTCATTTGGAATTTCTAGAATTAAAATCATACGAATATTTCAAATTTTCGCACACATTTATTTAGCTCTACAAAGTTTCAGTTCATTTCATCTGTTACAAATTTTCAAAATAAATTTGTCAGTAAGTCCGGTTCTTATTTACTTATTAGTACAATATTTTCAACGACGAACAAAAATTCAATGGCGAAACATTTACCACAAAATAAAATTTGTCTTGTGTATTAAAAGAAAGATTATTCATGAGTTACATTAGATGTCTTGTTAACCGGCTTCGCGACTAAACCAATTTTTGATTTAAACGACAACAGAGTCGAAGAAATGGTTGTATGTTATATTTTGCGACATGCTTATCTATAACCAAGAACTTTTTGTAAAATGTTCTGTTATATTGCTGAAAAAACATCATTATACTATTTTGTGTGAATAATTTGTAACTTGTGTGTAAATTTATAGCTGTTATTACACGTACGCACAGTTTCATAATTATTGTTCTACAATTTCTATGCATTTTTTGTGTTTGCTATTATTGTTGCATTTTTATTATATTATAATAGTTATTATTTTTTTCTATCGATGTAAATTAATTTGTGAAATTATTTTTTTCACAAAATCAGCAAAAAACAAAACTACATTGGCGTATCAATAATTGGATTTAAAGATTTAGTAAGTTACAATATTTAGTATCAAGTACACTAAACATATGGCTATTCGGTCATTCGGTCGAGGATTTAAAACTGTTATGACAGGCTAAGAGAACTCTGTAAAAGCATATCCCCCCCCCAAAAAAAAAATTTATAAATGAAATTTGTCTTAAAAAACCTTTGATATGACGTGTTATTCTATTTGATAGATCTCCTTAGTTTGAATAAAAGAAAAATATATATTAAGCAAGGTTGTTTTTCAACAACGGCTTAGAAATTAGAATTGTCCTTCAATGTTCAATGCCCATGAATTCAAATTCTTTTTTTAACTAGTGTTTGACAAATGAATTTGAATAAATTGATAGAACATTTCTGATACAGGTGTTTTTTTTATATCAATTAATAATTTTGGCAATTTTCAATTATTGAAAATTAGCCTTTAATTCAAGCTATTCAATTTCTCTGATACAATGTATGATAGATAATTTTATTGATTGAATTTCAGTCAAACGAAAAGATTTGAATCGAAATGAAGTTTTCTATTTGACATAATTTCATTGTTTTTGTAAACATAAAATGATTTGGAACATAAAGTAATCTGTCGACTATATCATATGATGATTCCATATTTCTTTTGAAAACAAAGATATTAAGTAAATCATTTTCTTTCTGTAATTTAATAAGTTAGTTTTGAACGATCGTCCTTGTTCGTATCTAAAAGTTGTCATGATAAAATATAAACTGTTACCTTGGAATATTAATAAAAAATTATTATCATTTTTCATAATTATAATATCACTATTCTTAAAAAGTAAAAATAACTGATTGAACATGACAATCACTCTGATTATATTTTCATTGTAAGATTACTTACTATATTGGCGACGGCAGTAAATAATTTTCGTCAATTATGCTGTCATTTAAATGCAATGTCAATTATACAAACATTTTAAGTAAAAATTCGATTGTCCCCAAAATATCTCTCTAAGATCAAACCTAAACTCGAGCTCTCGGGAAAAACATGGCAACCTCTCACAACTATTGTAAATTCTTCGTAATTTGTTTATGTTTCAATACTCTTTAAAATGAATCCATAGACACAGTACCACTTACAAAGTTAGATTGAAGATAACTTCTTTCCTTTTTTATTTCAAATAAATATTAAAACATTTTAATATAAATCACATAGCTTAAAGTTAGTAACATAGTTTGAAATTCCACATAATTCACATCGAACTAACAATGGCTCTAGCAGATGAGTTTTAAAAAGTAATAATCATTGTTGCAAATTATTACAAAAATTTTATAAATTCCAAACTGTGGTAGAATGAAATAGATAAATTTGGCCGTTTTGGCAGAGAGTGTTAATGAGAAACGAAGATTTTGCAAAGGAGTGAAAAAAAAAATAAAGAAAAATATTGATGAAATATGTAAGTTCGTATTGTATCAATTCATTCTGTTATTAAAATTTCATAGTATTTTTCTGAGGATGAAAAAATACGTTTTCAAACTAAAAAAAGGTGATTGAAGATTGCGAGACCACACAAAAGAAAAAAAAAATGCTACAGATTCACTATTATTGTGACTTAAACCCTTCACATTAACCAAAAGGTATTTAATCAATAAAACAAATTTATTTTACAAAGGTTTTAAATACTCATACTAGTAATAGTAACAACATTAAATCGTATGTTAAAATTCGATCGAATTCCCCTTCAGGGCTTGAAGGCTGAAGCCAAAGTGCGACTTCACTTGTCTGCTAGGATTTTTTTTTTTAAGTGGCATAGAGAAGTTGGAGTCTGACATATTAAGCGATTTTAATGGTCAATTAATCATCACAAGGTCTAATTATGGGGTTCCGGTTGAATTTTGGGAGTGCTCTCTGGCAGAATATGCCCCGAAGAAGAAAAAATATGCTGAGAATGGCAGATTTGTTGATTCAAAAAGGTTGAAGGGTTGAGAAACTTGATGACATAGGCGAAAACTATAGGTTAGCTTAAAACAAAGTATTATAGATTTAAATAACTTGAAAGGGGTACAGGATCTAGAAGAATAGCAATATCCAGAAGACAAAATAGTGAAAGACGTTAGCTTAAAATATCTCTTACAGCTTTGATGATTATATTCTGTTATATAATTCTAACCGTAAATATTTTGGATCATTATGTCAAGATCCAACCTGTCGACGACCCTGAAATCATTGATGTTTCGTTGAAAATTCTGTTTCTAGTAAGAATTGACTTTGTTTCTCGCATTCTTATGAATAAGTGTTTTTTTCTGTTGTCATTCTATATCGTATTTTATTTTTAGACTATTGAAACAATTTTAGCTTATTTTTTTTTATTTCTTTGAAAGGGAATCCAAATGTAACAATTTCAAGACTTCAAAGTTTATTTTTTGAATTCTGAGTTTAATATTACTTAAATGCCTTCTTGGCAAACATCAGTAGTAAATAATTTTTGAGTGAATTCTTCTGTCTGCTACACAATGCTGAGATATATTGAAATATTAAAATACGACAATTTCTAATTTAGTTCTAGTCCTTCAATAATTTGTAGGCTGTTTTTGAATTGCTGTTTAATATTACACGTGTGTTTGAATATTATACGTATAATATTATATTTAGATAATTTCCTTAAATTTGTTTGAGAATCTTATACACCATGCTTGGAAAATGTTTTTGGTCTGTGTACATGCTGTTGTACAGTTAATTTATTTATTTGAGAAGCTTATTCAAAACTTTTATAAGTAAATGAATTGAGTAAATATTTTAAAACCACTAAAAAAGAATGAATTTATATATATATACATTTTAATCTCTTAAGTCATTCGAAAATATTTTTTTAGAATTTTTGAAACTAATTTTGAATGCACTTGGAAGATTTAAGTAAATAGTTGTGAATTACGTAATCAGCAATAAAATTCAGGGCTTATAACTAAAATCAGATAAAAAGAATACATTGATCTCAAATATACCCTGCATTAGTTAAATATGTTTCCAAAATTATATTCATTCTCTTTTTAACATTAAAAACTCAAAAATAATCTCTCTCTGTTCAAGCATATTACATAATTTTAAACTTGAAGTATTAATAAACTATTTTAAAATTCCCATTCAAAAACGTTGAAACCGTGAATATTTATAACACATTTTTTTTCCATTATGCATATAACAGTCCAAGTTTAGTTGTTGGAATAGCTGCTGGAAGAAAAACACCCAATTGGTGCGAATTTATTGCAAAAACTTAAATAACCAACTAAAAACAGAACCGTTTGACCTTGTTTTCTTAATTTCTCACCATCGTGCGTTTCTCGAAGGATATCTTTTTCAAAGTTGCCGAATCCCTGGGATGCCTTACGCTGGGGACGAAGAAGAAAAAGTTGTACGTAGCAGCGGCAAAAGTTAAAAATATCCTTGATTTTTAGCCGACCGGTAACTTTATTCCACTTTACACTTCCCTCTTCGGTTTCTCCATGGGTTGTGCAACCAGAAACATCTCTCTATCAGCACTCCGCAACATCTGTTTCGTCCATTTCGGCCCCCGTTCAATCTTCCACCATTTTCTGACGTGAACCACGCTCTCGCAGGATAAAGAGAAAAGGAAAGAAGAAGGAAAAAGTAATATAAAAATAATAACGGAAGAAAGAGAGAAGAATTATTTATGGGTCTCCCTTGCTGAATTCGCATCTTTGGTCCGAGACCAGGAGAAGAATAAAATCCTTCTTGCATTGTTGTTCTCTGTTGCCGCGTTTTTTCATTGCCACTCTTCTTTTTTAGCAGACGATTTCGAAATGGACATAAAAGATGTCATATCCAACTGCTCATAATTTGTATCGTTCTATTTTTAAAGTATCATAAAGGAATTTCTGACTCCTTTTTTTAAAAAAATGTGTAAAAGATTCTATAATAGGTAATTTATTTTATTAGATAAAGTATATGAATTTTTTTTTTACCCTTTAAACATTTTATTCCATGGATATCGAAAAAAGAAACTTTTTTATATTTCAAGATTGCCAAACGTTTATATGATATGAATCTTTTTCCGCATCGTATTCAAATAAGCATAAGCTAAAGCATATTTCATATTTTATGCTCACGAATATATAAGATACAGATGCATGATAAAAAAAAAAAAAAAATAAACGGTCTCTGAAGATGCAAAATGTCCATATCATACATGGATAACATCCTGTGTATTCTAAAAGCGAGGAGCGGAGAAAATTATTTTATTTTGCTAAAAAAAATATAACATTACTAGACTAACATGCCGAAACTGAGGTAAAATTTATTTAAACAGTTAAAAAATTTGTCAATAAACCACTTATTTACAGAATTAAATTAAAAATCTTTTAGTGCCGAAATAATAGTAAATACTTATGAGCAAATTAGCGAAATTCCCTTTAATATTAGAAAAACTAGTTTTTGAAGCGCTAAAGCATTCCTTGAAAAAAAATTTCTTGAAAATCATCCCTTTTAATCGAAAAAATTAATAAATTTTGATCAATTATTTTTTTAATGGTGGAAAAGTTGAAATTAATGCTAAAGAATATACTTTCAAACGATTTTTGATAATTTCAATCTTTTAAAAATGCAGATAAGAATCTTTTTGTACTTGTTTCGCAAAGACATGTTTTCGAGTTGATAAATTTGTTTTACATATGTGTTTCAGTTGGACAAATCACAAGATAATTTTGCCGGAACAAAGCTGATTATTTTGAATAAGTTAACTATCAAAATCCTAAATACGTGTATTTAAAGTATTATTATGTATCAAAATTTAAATTCTAATGCAAAAATGAAAAGCTGGAACCGCAGACATCTGTTGTAAGAAATAAAAAAGGTGTAAATTACATAGGGTAAAATATGTAAAAAGGAAGATTACGTTACATCTTCCTTTTTAGAGCACATGCTGTCTTGTTATTTCAATCTCTGTTATTTATTTTTCTCAAAAATAGTTCAAACCACAACGAGACCAACGGATTCAGATAGATTTCTTTGCAGTAGATTAATGATAAAATAATAATTCGGTAATGAATTTTAATTCCGCGTTTTATTTCTCTGAATAGTTAGATCTTCAATAATGCACTTATTTTTTTTTTATTAAATGTAAAATTATTACTTATAATATATATATAAAGGCTCATACTCTTAAAAATATTTATTTCTATACAACTTTGTGAATATTAAGTTGTCAAGGACATTTCAGAAGCTAAGGAATTTAAAGGTATTTCTATTAAACAAAATTTTTTTTTCCATATTTAGCTTTAAATTCATTATTTAAACAAGCACTGGACAATGTTGATAGAGTTATAAAAATAGATAATAAACATTATGTTAAAAATATTTTTTCTTTTCTCATATAAAAGTAAAATGTTAAAGGAATGTTTTACTTAAAATATTTGAATAGAAAAACAAATAAATTTTAAGAAGTCAAAGCGTGGCAGCTGAATATAAGTTTATGACTCTTTGAATATTTAAAAAGAATTAAATCCAAATTTATTTATTGATTTTTTATATATTTACGATTCTTATTTAATGTATTTTAAAGAACGGGTTTTTGGTATATGACAAAATAAAAATCTATTTGTATTTTATGTCTTACAATATAAAATCATCCAGGATTAAAGATTTTTTTAAAGAAAGTTTCTTTAAAAATAGTTTTAGAAATAAGCAATCCAGATAATTTTCCATTTTAAATACAATGCATTTTTATATATTGTGAAGTATCGTACATTTTCTAATCTTCTGAGACTTATTGAATTTAATCCAAAATTACGAGATCTGTTACCAATAACACTCATGTTGCTTCAAAATACGTTAATAAATAATTGATAAATAGTTCAATCAATATAAATTTAAATAAATTCAACTAACTATATACAAGAAGTATTATATGTAATTAATTTAATTCTTGAATTCAACACCTTTTAATTGCGTGACAAATTTTATTTTGTTTCACGTACAGATTTCTTTTATAACCATCACTTGATTCTACATTTCTAAATGAAGATGCATAAGATTTTTTTTTATAACAATTGCAATAATTTTTAACAAAAACTCTTAATCTACTTGATTTTGTTCATTTTAATTGCCTTAGTGAATGATTAGAAAAAATCAAATGAATCTATGAAAGATAAACCATATATTTTGAAAAAGCTTTATTTTTTTATACGTTATATTTTAATTCTTCTACCTTACTGATTGCTATTTTTTACTGGAAAAAAGCCAAATAAATGTAATATTTTATTTTGTCTTTTATATATTCATATCCCCTTATTATTTTTACAGGACTACGCGGAAACCACTATGAATGAATTGTTGGGTTGGTATGGCTATGACAAGTTAGATACTAGAGGGCTAAATCTGAAACATCTCAATCAAAACTTCCCCACATCCTCTTCTTCATCGAGTCCCATGCGTCACGATGAAGACTTCTCTGAGGACGACACGGGTCTAAGCAGGTCTCCCCAACCCGATTCTGGTAAGTAAGAAATATTTTTACTCCTATTTTCTCCCCATCTATACAGGTTTTAATCCCTCTGTCACGAAAAAAAATTCCTTGCTTTTTCTTATATGCACTTAAAACTTCTTAATGTACAAAAGATGCTCTAGAAAGATGAATATTGTTCAATAAACAGGCATTTCTAAGGTGTTTTTTCTTAATTATGATTTTTATTGGGACGTAAGAAATGATAACGCAAAGTTAGAATTTATTTTCCATCAAGCTGATATTATAAAACCAAACATAGATTAAGAGTCCATTAAGACTTGCTCGTTGAATTTAAGAGCTTGATCAAACTTGGAACTCATTTCCTAAGAGAAAACTATTCCAGTTTTCGTATGAATGTGTAACGTAAAAATACATTCGTAAAAGTCTTTTAAGATCAGTATTAACTTATGCATGTGAAACTTGGTCCATGTCTCGAACGAATGAGAACATGATAAGTATCTACGAAAGGAAGATTTTAAGATTTATTTTTGGAGGAATTCAGGAAAAAGGAACGTGGCGAAGAAGATCAAATTTCGAGCTCTATCAATCGTATAAAGAATCTGACATTTTTAACTTCATCAAAATATTACGAATTAAATGTCATGTTGTCAGAATCGACGAAGACCGCACCACTAAAAAAGTCTTCAATCCCCAACCAATTGGCACACGAAGAAAGGGCAGGCCACATCTTAGATGGATTGATGGCCTAGAAAAAGATCTCCTAGTTTTGAGAACTAAGAATTGGAGAACACTGACAGGAAAAGGATGGTCTGGAAAAGGTTTCTTGAGAAAGCCAAGGCCCGCCCTGGGCTGTCGAGCCACTAAAGAAGGGAGGAAAAATACATTCGTTTACTGTACAATATTTTTAAAATCTATAAATATTTCAAAAACATTTATTTTTTACTTATAATTAGTTTTCAATTAGCTTATAATACAGGAAACAAAATATGGAGTATATTTTACATCAGAAAAAATGGATTGACTCATACACAAACGGATAGCATTATAGCATGCACTGTACACTACAGCAGCAGTCACCAACTCTTAGAGCTTCAGGGTAATCTAACTGCATAATTTTATATTTGGCGGACCATTCATATGATTGATCACTTTATGGCGGATTACTATTATTATTTTGTGTGTGTGTCTCTTATTTACAACTCTACTTACAATTCCATATCATTAAAAAGGAACTTCACGAAAAGAAAGAGCAAACCTATAAAGCAAAGCGACATCAACAAACTGAAATGTGATGCCTCCAATTTACCATGTGGTTGATAACTCTCACTTTCAAATATCCCCAAATATACCTACAAATATGTATACTTTGCAAACCTGACAAAGATAAGAGTCCACCTTTTTTCTGAAAACTTTTTCTGAGATTTTATGCATAGTCAGATTTTTTTCTATTCAAAATTATTTATAATGTAGTAAAATTTTCGAGTTTCAGAATTTTTTTTTTATCTCAAATGGATATCAAACACATCAGTGAAATGTTTTAAATATCGAGAATAACAGCAAAAAATGACGTTTTTTACAACAAAAAGCAGACAAGGCAATTTTTTAAAATTTTGCCTCAAATTCAAATGAAGGGCCACTAAAATACTTCAGTGAGCCATTCGTGGCTCGAATGGCTCACTGGCTCGATTTTTTAACAAGTTATGTGAAGGGGGGTAGCCTTAATTTTTACTGAATTAATTGCACATTTTGCTTGTGAAGAGTTAGGTATTTCCGTAATGTAAGTGATAAATCTATAAAAAAAAAATTATTGCCGATCAAACGAAGATTCATTGAATCCTGAGTAAAACATTTTACTACCAAACATAAATTAAAACTTTTATCTTAACTTTTCAATTATTGCTTACAATTGAACGTGAGAGACCCTAAATAACTACCAAAATTATTTAATATTATTGCTATCTTATAGTTATATTACTTCACAATTATATTGTTCAAAGTTACAGAAAAAAAATGCCATTAATTTCTGTGATGCCACGTGGCTCATTCTAAATTCCTTCACCCTTGCTTCCGTTTGCACGTAGCATAAAAGATAACAGGTTGGATATCCGCTTCACTTATGGCTCTTAGGCTGTCAATTCTAGATATTTTCCCATGTTTTGACTTCAAGCGTATAATTACAACCTTTGATGTTGTGCGCATAATTGCGCCATTTTTTTAGTTACGAATTTTTGAGTTTGATCCTTCTTTAAAATGAAGGCTTTCAATGGATTTTTCCTTATAGTATTCACTTACAATTTGATATTCATTTATATTTTTCATTGAGAAAGGTATTCAAGAAGAGATTAAATTTTGAAAATAAGATGAAAAAGTGAGAGGGGGAAAATGGCTTGTGAAAGCTATATTCTGTGATGTTGATATTAATAAAAGTAAAAATATTTAAATTATAAGTGGTCATTGTGATGTATGAATAAAGAATTTATTTCAATGAATTTTCTTATTATTTTGCGAATCTGGGTAATATTAATAACAGTTGCAAAAATATTAATGTAATAATATGTAACAATGACATGTAATTGATTTTTTCAGAACCGAAAGTGAATGCAATATTGCAAACAATATAGTAAAATATAATATAGTGCAATGATGTAATGTTGAAACAAAAAAATTCTTGATAACTATTAGAATCTTTCATTTAAGGGGACAAAATACGATTCAGTTGACAAAAATGGGTCAAAACTTTAAATTAAATTTTCTTATTCAAAGTTATTCTGTATATATTTTTCTATACTCTTACAAAATTTGAAAGTTCTAAGTTAAAAAAAATATATATATAGTTATAACTTTTGTGTTTTTCTTCATTTCAAATGCTAGGTCTTCTTTTTCCATTGTACCAAATGCTTTGATATTTTTTTTCTAACTATTGCTATTAATAGATGTAACAAAAGTTGATATGCATTTTTGAATCAAATCAATTCTTATTTTTTTAAAAATAGCTTATACATTTTTAAACGAATTTTTAATAAGCATACATTAAAAAAGGTGTTCTACTTGTATCAATCATGTTATCCCTAAACGCATATCAACTTTTCTTATACATAGTTTTAAGTTCTGATAAATCAAATTTATTCGCGGGCCTCATGTTCTGCGCATCGCGAGCACTCTGGCAGAGAAACAGAATCTAGTCGATTGTGCTATATATGTCCTCTTTTAAAACCATATTTCCCTTGGAATCAAATTTCATGTGTGTACATCAATTATTGAAAGAGATGAGTAGAATTTTATATAATCACTTCATAAATTTTTCCTTTAAAAGGTTAGCTTTTTGAGGTATTTTGAGCACAAAAACTGTTTTACAAAATACATATACATAGAGGGCAACCAAGAAATTTGTAAAAACCCTTAAATCAAAGAGATTTTTATATAAATAGTATCATGTTCCCTTAAAATTGCTCAGTTTGAAATTTTATATATATTATGTACATTTAAATAAAAACTATTTTCTTCAGACCTTTTCATGCATATTATATAAATGGATTATATTTTAAGCCATAAATAACTTTAAATTTCATAGTATAATTCAGACACACACATACTTAATACATATAATTTATCATACATAATATGATGCAAAATCATATAAGTTCGTGTAACATTTACGCACCAAAAAAGCTGAACACAAATGCAACTGCGCATGCGCAAATGAATACTTTCTTCAACATAACGGTATTTCTTAAAAATAATTATATTAATACAAACCACATGAGAGACAGACCTAACACACTTCATATGCCAGAAGAATTTCTAAGCAACTTAATAAAGAGGATTCTCATTTCACGTCTAAGACAATGAAATGAAATAAGTAAACATTAGGTGAGTTGTTATGTTGAAAAAATTACTTTATTTCGCTTATGTGTGATTCATCCAAAAGAAATAGTCAAAAACTGTTCTCATTGAAATGCTATTCATAGAATGATCCGGGTATTTCTCATATTTAAATCAAACCGGACGTTTGAGAAACAATTTAAAAGGAAGAATATTTTAAGTCTGCATCCGTATTTCATCGCCTTAAGGCAGTTGCCTTCCTGCAAATTTAAACAATGATAAAAGTTATATAGTTCCGTTTCGCAACCTGCTTTGATTTTAGAGGTCATGTTTGCTTTCTGCTTGGCATGAAAGAAATGGTATCTAGTTTGGTGCAGTATATTTAATTGGTAGAATACTTTGGAGGCTTAAGAATGGTTTCAAAAAATTTATTAAATGCCGAAACTACTATAATTTTAAGTAATATATTTGTGTATAACTAATCCGATGCTAGTTAAAAAAGTTTCGTAATCAACACAGAGAAAGATATATATAGCTTTGAATATGTTTTGGATTTTGAATCTGTCAATAACTTGTGTGTTGTTTATTGATTCATCGTATTCTAAGCATTTTTTAATGCATCTTTAGGTAACTTACCTTTTTCTTATGATGTATTTAGAACTTCTATCCATTATTTTCAATAATATTTCGCTCAGTATTGTAAATAGAAAGAGGAAAAATTGATTAGTCTCAAAACTGATTAAATTCAACTTTTATTTAAAATTAAAAGCTGTCTCTATTCAGCATTGTTTATGCAATATTGCAGAATGCAGCCTCCATCTTTTTAAATTTCCAACATTTGTATGATGCTTTTTTCTTTAATGTTCAAGTAATTTCTCTCTCTCTAGTCCTAGTTCTGTTCAAAGTACTAATTACAATTCATCTTTGAACTAAAGAAGAATGTTAACTTCTAATAGAATTCTTATACCCAAAATAAAGAAGTGCATTTGATATTGTTTTTGAAAAAAATTATAAATTTCTAACTTGTTTAAATAGAATTAATGGCGGAGGGGACTCCCCTTGCTGAATGACTACATTCGAATATTTTTAGTGAAAGCATTGATCTACCATGCCATTTTTTTTTATATTATTGAAGACAGCTAATAACTTGACGTTAGCTAACTGTTGTTAATGGACTCATCTAATATTCCTTTTATCCCTTTAAAATAAAACTTTAAAATTGACAAAATCTCATTTTCAACAATATTTAAGGCCCTTCTAGATATTTTTGCCTGACAATACATAATTTTTATACAATTCAATTTAAAAAAAACAACAACTATTTTTCAGAATATAACTTTTTAATCCCATAGCCCATTCTTTTTATTGATTTCTTTATTTATCTTTAACGCCGTCATGAACATAGCAGGGAGTTATCACAAAGAAACTCTTCGTCCCAACATACATCATCACCAAATCAATTCTAATATAGTATTTATTTTTAAAATTCAACACGCCCTCCGCGAATTACAGGGAGGAGAGTTCCGAAACATCACCATTTTGCCGAAGCAATACATGTTCTACAAATTCCCGCAACTGTCAGGAGGTTTTTGAAGCAGCAGAAAACCAGCCTGTTGATTCCTGAGGGTCCTACATAATTGAAGCGCAAAAGCCAGACAAGCAGTCACACGGCGGAACATCAACCTTTAAAAGAAGAATGAAAATAATAAAAAGAAGAATGCTGTGCAGGAACCATTCTCTATAATCTGAGAAATAAAAAGTACAAGAAGATGAAAGTGGAAAGGATGAGATGGTGCCGGGGGGGGGGCAGGAAAACTGGAAGGATAATAGAAGGCGCTTCGTTGATGGAAAAGATGAAAGCGCCAAGCTTGATGGTGGCAAGACTTCTGACAGCAGGGCATCTGAAGAGACGAGTGGTTGCATTGTCATCAGGATTTTCGGTTGGACCGTGATTAAGGTAATATTGGAAAGAAAATTCTTCACTGAATTGCTGCGAAGGAGCTGCGTAACAACGGGAGGTGCCAAAACCTTGCTTCAGCTGTAATTACGGATGTTTCTTTGGTTTTTGGTATTTTTATTTTTTTGCAGACCGGGGAGGGGAGAAAGTCTCTCTCTCTCTTTCTATCGAGGGGGTACTGGCGGATATTGCGTCTGTTTACGACGAGATCTGATTGGAAGTACATGAGAGGCTTCATTTGGCTTGGAACAATACTGAGTTTTCGGTTTGTAGTAGATTCTCTTGATTTCCCGTAACCTTTAGCAAGTTTTTGAGTTCGTGGGAGAGTAAAGCTGGAACTTGAGTCGGGAGTGTTTGTGGGACCGGAAGAAAAGCTGATAAAGGGTGGGAGGGAAGTGAATGAAGTGAAAACAATGAACTTTAGCATTTTGCTTTTTGTGTCTGGAGTTTAATTTGTATCTTTGTGCTTTCGAATAGATGAACATTTGTCAGTAATTTATGTGATTGTCTTTTTCTCAGAAATAGATTTCCTGTCCGTAAAGGAATGAAAAACTAATTATTGATTCAGAAATGACTAAACAATAGTAGTAACTGTGCAAAAGTTACAACTCTCATAAAGTTTTAATTTCAGTGTTTGTAAAACTGCTTTGAAAAATCCCATAAGGAAGTAGGCAGAAAAACTGTAAATGATTTGTAGTGTTCAGTCAAACCCTGCTTAAAACTAAATAGAAATTATATTTATCCTTTTAAGAAATTTAAAGACATTCAAATATTTATCCTTCTTATAAATTGAAAATTAATATTAAATTATGTAAATAATAAAAAATAATATTATATGTATACAATGAATAGAAATATTAAACAAGGATATAATATATTTTTAATTTTATGTAGAAAATGAATTTACACATAAATATGGATGTGTGAAACTATAAATCAAATAAAAACTATTCTTTTTTCATTCAAATATAGTAAAATTGAATCAATTTAGAAGAAACCACGAATAGCTGCAAGTTTCTTTAGCTATATACATTTATAGTTAAGAGAACTACATAATGCCAATTAAACAAAAAGAATGAAGGCTCAATAGAAAAGTCGCCTTTTTAATTTTTACTAAAATTCTGAGTTGATAGTTATGCTATTTAATCATATTGAATTTACAGGTTTATTTTAAACTCTCCTTAAAATTAATATTGCTCTTTTATTATGCAAACATGTATTTTTTTACATACATCTGTAAATATTTATTCGACAATATATATATATATAAAGGTTCCATTTTTATTTTCCTTTCAAAATCCTTTATTCTCTTTCTGATAGCAAAGTACCAGTTGACTGATGAAAAAATTGTTATGAATGAAATTTAAGTTTCCCAATTCTATAATACAAATTTATATTGATTCTAAACTAAAAATAATATAAGTACAGAAAATTTTTATTTTATTCTTAAATCCAGTGAATACATTCAAAATCAAAATTCTCTAAAATTTCATGCAAAAAACTAACCTGTTGATTCCTCAGGGTCAGCGGCACGGCGTACCTACCGCCGCATCAGCCATATCAATGATACGGTGCCCCAAAGCTACAGGGGCCCCAACATGTGTAAACAAAATATTATAAAATGTTATTAATTGTCCAATTAGTGGAATTCCCTTTTCCAAAAAAGGGCCCCCAAGGAATTTCGATACAGGGCTCATTTAGGACTAGCTAAGCTAATGCTCAGGATCCTACGTAATAAAAGCGCAGAAGCCACACAGGCGCGAGACCTTAAATTTTATTATTGGCTCTATTATTTGTTTATTTCGCGTTATTGGTGGTTAAACAATCAAGACTAAACGTTTTTTAATATTTAACAATGGTTTAACCCTAACAGGTTCTAAAAGTAAATATCAGTATTTAACTCTCTATTTTAATTTGCTTATAACTAAAATAAATAAAATTCAATGTGTAACTTTTCTGAACTTTATAGGAACATAATGGAATTATTCCCATAATTTGTCATTGTCATGTATTTGTTTCCATTTATTAAAATATGTTTTATTACTGTACCGATGCATTTTATTAATGATATATTATCTGTAAAGACACATTTTATTTACCGAATAGCATGAAATATGCGAGTAAACACTGTATGGGATGTTTTATCATTGGTGCCATAATTGATTTAGCAGTTCTTTTTATTATTATTTTTTTTATAAAAAAAAAACGAGTTTTTGATCACGTGATTATGCTTGCTCGGCATATGTTCCATTTTGACATTCTGCATAATATGACTCACCCATTTTAAAATGGGTCATAATACTTCCCTTAGTCGTGAAAGGGTTAACACAAAAAATTGGATGGTAAAAAAACACATTAAATTAATTTTTAATAAAAAATATCATTGAAAATCATTTTGAAATTTAATTTTCTTTAAAAATAATGAGATGCACATTATTTTTTTTATTTAATAACCTATTAAAATATAAATAAGTCTTTGATTTGTAATGTTTTTTTTTCTTCATAATTTTTAGCTCTCTTCTTTTATTCCTTAGTTTTTCTATATGCTATTTATTTTCTCAAGGAATTAATATCTTATACATAGAAAGATATTTATTATAAATAAGTATCCGCAGATAATTAGATTTCCTTTTCTTTTGCAGTGTAATTACTTTACAAATTATCTTTCGATTCGGAATTAAAAACAAAAATTTACATTCACTTATAACTGTCTTGCTTCTACAATGACCTCTTTCCTGTTCTTCAATTTGCTACCTCTCTGTCTTGATAACAGATGGTTGATTCATCGATGACATTAATTATTTGAAATACCCCTTATCTCCCCCCCCTCCTTTTCAACCTCGGGGGAGAAAAGAAGTGATGGCCTTTCTAAGATACAAGGAGAACACCTTATCTAGTTTCCAACTCTTTCTTTGGGATCAATTCTTAAGACGAAAAAATAGTTATGGTTTCGTATATTAAGTTAGGAAAATTATTTCTTTTAAGCAATAGACAGGGATGTCAGTTCAGGAGAGGAGTTAATGTAGATTCTCTTCGCATTTAAGTAGAAGGTTAAATCCAAGATTTCTTGAAAGGTCTTTAAATGGTTCCTTGAGAAAGGAATTCAAGGACTGGTGAGCTAAATATTTAAAAAGAAACTCCCTTTTATATAAACCGATTTGTATACCGTAAAATCCGGCGTATGATGCGCGCATATACTTTCAAGCTTATTTTTTTAATTTTTAGGTATATTCACCGTATAACGCGCACCCCATTTTTACGAAGAAATCTGAATTTTTAGTATACATTGCTCTAATGTTTTGAAGTTGAGGTATTATCCCACATTTTTGACAAAATAGCTTTCTTCTAGAACTACAACGCTTTTAGTTCATAATGCAAGTCATTTCTTTTAAGGCTGTTTTCGGCAAATGTAAGAGAGCCTGAACTAAACGCGGAGCACATTTTCAGACAGAAAAAATGCCTCAATTTTCATGAAAATTTGCAACATTACAACTCATACATCTATTAACACAATATATCGTTTCTAAAATTTCATTTCTTGAGTATTATTTTTTTTCATTTTAACACGTGAAAGGACAGCTCATTTAACATTACGGTATAGGAGAAAAAATGCGAAACGCATTTTATACCGGAAAAAATGGCTCAGCTCTGTCAAAAAAGTGAAGAATGATAAAATATGTTGTTCTCTAAGGAATGGTGAAACCAGAATATAATATTAATTTTTCATTTCTTTTTTATCTAAAAAAATATACCTAATTCGGGTCCTATTCCTTAACATTAACCGAAAACAGACTTAAATAAACAGTACTTCGATAGATGTAGAAAAAAGCAATTTTTTATGCTCATCTCTTTTGTCATTTTTAAAGCTATCGTTTTTATACCCGGCGTATAACGCGCACCCTTAAGTTTCGATCTTATTTTTTGTATTAAAAGTGCGCTTTAGACGCCGGATTTTACGGTATTATCTTATACCTTATTTATCGTATCCAGAACTTCTGTTATAAATATTTTCAGTAATATCTGTTACACAGCGGGACAAATTCATTTCTAGGAATGATCCATTTTCTAAGAGGTAAAATTCTCACGGTGTGTAATTATAGTGGAAATTTTTTTTTCCTTTGGCTTCAAAACATAAACATTGTTCCTTGCCATGTTTATCACAGTGCAAAATTGTATGAAACACAAAGTTGGATTCTGTATAAAATTGTATTCTTTAGTCTAGGGATTCCTAAACTGTTGCACCGAGCAATTTTATATAAGTTATATTTAGTCGCACTTTAACTAAAATGTGGCACCGGAGGAAAAATTTAGTTCAAAAAGGGCACCACGAATCTAAAAAGTTTGAAAACTACAGTTTTAGTCACTTTAATTGCTACACCCTCTATGAAATTTATCTTCTGCACTGTCTATGTTTAGGATACTCCAAGAAGTAGTAATTCGGTTTCTATATTTTTCAAAATTTTCTTTCTTCTTCCTCGATCTTTCTTTTTCTTGTTGTCTGTCAGAGTGACACTCTGGTTATAAAAGAGAGAGAGAGTAATATTAAATATATTCTTTATTTAATTTCTCTAAAAAGGCTTATATAAAGCTTATATATATTCAATATTGTTTGTTCAATTACTAAGCAGTTATCTAATTCAGTAACTTAACAATTCCAAACTGATTGGGAACTAAACATTAATCGCATCTTCACACCAAAATATGCATTATATGACCAAAAATTAAAATAAAAAACGAGGTTATCAACTGATAGTTCTAAAAGTGGGAAAACAAACGTTGCTATATATATAATTACTATGATGATCCCAGGGAAAACGTAATTAGAGAAAATATCATTTTTGCTTGACTCTCTGTAATTATGAAATTAGAGAGATTATTTACTTAAACCAAATTTGCAATAATTAAAAAAAAAAACTGTTATATTTTTAAATAAGGGTCTTTTTGTTCGTGAGTTAAGCATTAAGCTGGAACAGAAATTAAAAATTATTTGCAAACATTTTTCTGCACCTTTAAAAGCTCCAACTTATTAAAAAATGTTAGCAGTGTGGTCTACATAAATTAAGTAAAGGATTTCAAGCCAAAAGAAAAAGTTATTTCTCAAGTATTTTATTATGAAGAACGACTCTTCTGCTTCAACATCACATTGGGATTCGAATCGAAAAGCCAATTATCATTCTTTTGATGAGCATTATAGTAAATATTATGTTGTTTAAGTCTTCTATCTTGTATTAACAATAAAAATTAAATTAGCTGTAACTATAAAGAAAAAGTTTTACATTCTCCCCCCACAGAGTGATAGTAAAACTATTCAGATTCATATGTAATCGCTTCGAAATAAATCAAGTTGTAGTTGCAAGCTCCAGAATTGGTCTTATATAAAAGCTTGAAGGGAAACATATATTAAATCCAGTTAAAATGGACTGCAGTTTTATTTGCTTTTATTTTACAGTTTTCCTTTTATAGATTTTGTTTTGAATTTCCTTCACATCGCCAGAGCGCAAGTGCCTCCCTTTGGGCATTGAAACTATATTGCGGCAATTGGTATCTACCTATAGGATGCCCCACTAAAAACTAATTCCAGACCCGTGATTTTGCAAAAGCGTATAAATGGATAAAATTTATGATATTTAGTGTCGTTTAGATTAGAAAATGTATATAAAATTGTTTTAAGAATAGTATTACAGTAAAAAATTATTTAAGTACAATATTTTGACAAAAAATGAACATAGAATGACCCATTTTCAAAATATTCTCTTTGTGAAAAATGCTTCTATTATAATAATATTTTGCCTGTCTATAACTCAGACCTCTGTACAGAGGCTCAACTAGAATTTTTGAAATATGTAACTTATAATTGGGTTTATCCATGTCTTACGACAATAGAGGGGAGAAATTTTAAGAAAAAAATGCCGATATATCTTTCAAATGGTTGTAACTCTGAATATAACGTGAATTTTTCAAAAATCATAACTGAGCCTCTGTGCAGAGGTCTGAGCTATATACAGGCAAAATATTATTATAATAGAAGCATTTTTCACAAAAGGAGAACATTTTGAAAAAAGGTTATTCTAAGTTAATTTTTAACCGAAATATATTGTATTTAAATAATTAATTATAATGTCAAAATGTCCTTAAAACAATTTTATACATGTATTCTAATCTAAGTGACACTAAATATCATGAAAATTATCCATTTCTGCGCCTTTTTAAAATCACGGCTCCGAACGTAGTCGGATACCTTAATTGTAATTATTTAATAAAAAGTAACTAAAATAAAATTTTTCTTTGTTGACTTAAGTAGGAATTGACTTAAATTTTTTTTTTTATATTACATGTATTTTCTTTAAGTGAATAAATAAAATTTTATAATAATATATTTGCCTTATTTTTCCATCCCGGAAAATGCTCTGAATGTAGATACTATCCCTTAACATTGGGAGAATACAGTCTTAAGAGGTACGTAACCGCTATTCAAGACTACCCCATCGATCCCCAAGCAGTTCCTCGCGTAAGATTTGGCAGAGGCCCCTCACAATCACACATCACCAGTAGGAGTTTCCCAAATATGTAATAACAGCTGTTGGACTTAAGATGAGCATTGGGGCGTGGAATTAATTTGCTTCAGCCCCAACCCCACTCTCCAAGGCCTGCTTTCATCTTTCCATCCGCACAGAATTGCCTAATGAGGCTCGTTTCCATAGAATGGATGCTGGTGCTGATGCATAGGCCTGTCTATCAGCCCTGCTCGCTCCTACAGGAAGAAGTATGTTTAATCCGCTAAGGTGTTATCATGTCAGCAGACAAGGCGTGTAGAAAAGGGATGAAGATGAAATCACCTCTTCTGGTGAACAGCCTTCGATATCCAAATCTAGAGGTGCGGTTGTATGGATGTTTCTAAATATTTTAACCAGGTTTTAAATCAATAGTATTGAAATTGAGTGAATGCGTTGGAGGAAACGTTTGAGTCATTAAAAGAGCATCTATTTGGTCATTAAATTGTATAATCGCAGTATTGTTGTTGAGATTAAAACGCCTGCTGTGTGTTCTCACTTTCATATATTATGCAACCAAGTTAAGATGATAATTTAGATTGACAGGGGTTTATTAGATCGATAGTTTCCTACTTCTAATTTTTTCTAGGTGTTGCGGTATACCCAGGGGCGTAGGTGTAATGAGATAAGAAAAAGATTTCGGTATATAATTACAAATTGCTTATCTTCAGGTGATCACCCCAAAATGTCTTGGCAGTCCACCGGTCGATCGCGATTGACTTAATGCTGGTAGATAATTCAGTAATTCTTTTTTTATGTCGCATTTTGTAAATTATTGTAACTTTAAGTTTTTATAAATTTCTGGGGGAAGGGGAATTCTTTTTGTATTAAGTGGGTTCACCCATATGATGGTTTCAAAAGATCAATTTTTTTTTTTTCATGAATTGCTTCCTTTACATGTCTAAAATACGGTGGTAAGGTGATTTTGTAAAATTCGAAGTCGTTATAAAGTAGCAGGTGTTAGAAGCGCAGCTGTTCGTAGCGCTAAGTTAAGATTTTCATTGTTTTAATCGGACATGAAACTTTAAACGCGTTTTTCTTAGAACTGTGTTTTTCAAACTTTTCTCCATCATATCTCAAGAACAGTTTGACCGAATGACTTCAAAATTACAAAGTAGACTCAGCACATATATACGCACTAAATGAAGTACTATCATTCTAAAATTCAAAATATTTCTATTTTCTTATAACAAAAACATAACAAACAAAACAAACCATGGAATTCAAAACTTTTTCTTCAAAAGTGTGCCAAAAAAGTCCAATTTTTGATATTTTCAATTGAGTGTAGTTCATTTGGTGCACTTAAGCAAATATTGTAAAACGCCGTTAATTTTTTTTTATTTCAGATAAGCCAGCCGGAATCGTGGAAAAAGTGATCGCCCATTTTTTTCAAGGCGGGTGTGTTCAGAGCGCTGTAACTCACGTTCTATTGGATATTTTTGGCTAAACATTAATATACATACTCTTAAAATGCATATAGCTAAATGATAAAAAAACGTAAAGTTCTATCGTTTTACTTGTCATCCAAAACAATTTCCTAAAAATGCTTAAAAAACAAGCCGTCACATGGGAGAATCCATTTAAGATGTTTGAAAAATGAGTGCTTCTTTTAATTTTAATTCTTTTTTAATTTTACAGACAAGAAAACTTTATTCGACTAAGTAGAAATATAATAAAACCATTTTATAATTACAATTGCAAAATTATGAGTTAAATAATTTTATAATTAGGATTTATAGAATAAAAAGATTTAATCAGGTTTCACTTCTCGATTTAAATTATTTATTTTGTTATTCCTAGAATAAATTAATGACAGCTATTTTTTCCTTTCATTTCTTAAACACATGCTATTGTTCAAAAATTTTTAAAAAACTATTTTTTGAAGAAAAAAATAAAAAATGAGGATTTTTTTTTTTTTCCTTTTTTGAAACCATTACATATACGAAACTTGTATATGCTATAAAAGAGGCTATATTTCGAATACACCAACCAATTTTTAAAGATTGATTGGAGTGTATTCGAGAGAGAAATATCTTCATATAGAAATCTAAAATACCTCAAAATTAAAGAGAAATTTAATTGAAATATATGATTTCTAATTATTATATCATAAAATTATGTAAAATTCTATTAATTATGATCAAAGTTTGTTGCATCGGTTTGTATATCTTTTTACCAACTTCGATGATTACGATTTCTTATTGTATAGCAAACCCAAAAGTATAAAAATCTTAAAATTTTTATGAAATTAAAAGTTAATTTGTGTTTTAGAATATCCTTATTATTATTTTGATTGGAAAGTTATAGCTCCAATGAAAACTGCCAATCATTTGTTTAAAATAAGGAACTAGAACTCTTTCCTATATTTCACAATAACAATATTTGCATTTCTTAGAGTAACTTATGAGGAACTTTTAGAGAAATCAAACTATTTAATTGTTTTGAATTCCAAAATAAAAATATTCTTCTCAAAAATACTTTCTTTTATACGATATATATTTTTGCTCCTACATTCATTCTACATTTCTTCTAACAAATGAATTACTGAATATTGAAAAATTTCAACATACTCTTCATAAATAAAAAGATATTTACATTCCAATATGCCATTTTTTTATTTCCACAAATTATAACCTTCTTATTATATTAAAGAGGCTACATGTTAAGCAATATTTTTAACTTAAACGAAAAGATATGAGCAAATTTATACAACTTTAAAAATGCAATGCATTAGTGTTTTTAATTTAAATCACTTCATAAATACATCTGCAACTATAAATTCGCACATAAGTTATGGAAGTAATTTTAATACAATTCCCAAATGTTTTCAATACATTACCTTAGAATGTTTGATCTGTTTTCATCATATCATGCATTTTTGATGCCAAATCTGCGTTTTTTGCTTTATTTCTTTTCGCGATATTAAGCATTAATAACTATTTCTGGAATTCCTTTAAAGAATTATTCAATAATTGTTACAAAAAAAGTTTGTATTAAGAACAAATATTCAATTTAACAAATATAGAATAATATTTTTATAACAATATCTCATAACAAAGCTCTTTTAACAATCGAACATTTAATTAAATATTTTTCGAGATCACAAAGTATAATGTCGTGGCCAAACGATTTTACATAAAAAAATAAATAAATATAATAAAATGACATGCTCACAAAAATTAATTAAATTAAATTAAAGTCACGTGACACTAGCTCATAATTTTTAACAACCTCCACTAACGATAAACTTTTTGGGTTCTATTTTCCTGACGCTTCTTTGTTGTTGGGTAAATCCCAACTCTCTTTCGATATCCACTGTTGGAAAACATTACTTAGGAACGGAAGTGTTCAACAAACGGAAGTGTTGTAACAAAATTGTGTTTACATGAGATATAGTTAAAAATAACTATTATTACAAAAACAGAAACTGAGACAAATTGGCGAAAAAAACTGCTGACAAAAAAGGCGCCAAGTGGTATGGTCACAATGGAAAAGGTCTGAATATTTAAATTTGTTAGATTAGAAAATTATTTATTTAATGCAAAAGCGTCATTTCCTATGGAATTTAAATGCTTTCCAAGTTTCAACAATTTCTTGTCTTTTCAGTTATTCATATATTTCTGAAACACTTTTACATATCAAAGGAAAAAAAAAAATAACTATCTTAGAGGAACTATTTTATTTCTATGTTGCGTGACATATTGTTGATTTCCAATTGATTTAATTCCCATATTCAAGTTTCAATTTGTTGCCCATTCGGTATAGTGGCTTGCGACGCTGACTGCGGTGTCGTAAGGCCTGGGCTCGAATCCCGGAGAAGATATGGATGTTTGTAAATGTATAGTGTCTTCGTGGCATGGGGGTACTCTAAACAGTAGTCGAGCCGGAAGTCCTTTCGTGAGGTTGGGGGTAACAGATGAGAGGTGGGAGGCCCCTGACCCTCCCCTAGAGTTTCGCCCTCAAAATTGGGGTGGGACCGAGCAAAATCGTACTGTCACCTGTATGGTGCTCAAGGCTACGGCCAACGACAGACGTACATCTAGCCCCTTGCCATGATAAATTTCATGAGCCTCAATCTGACTACGTCAGACAGGTGCATTAGCAGCAACAACAAAAGAACCAAGTGTTATACGAATTTTGAGTTGTAAATTCTTAAAATGGTGTAAATAATTTTTTTCTGGATGTGTAATATACGTTAATATAAGAGTACCTTATAATGTGTTGCATTTATTTTATGCTAAAATTGTAATATTCACAAATAACGCCGTTCCTTGCTTTATAATAGCAATTCAATGGTAACGGCGAAATGTTGGCATCATTTTTGTGATCATATGGATGCTTCTGGAAATTACAGGAGAAATATACTGATATTACGATCTATGACTTCAGCGATTTTTCGATAAAAATCCGTGCAGACTATAAATAAGGAGTCACTTGCCGAAACTGAGTTAGTATTATTTTGACCGTTGAAGAGTTAGTATTGTCTTGAGCTGTTGAAGAGTTGCTTTGATCGAGCGATTGCTTATAAATACATTACATATTTGTATTTCTAGACACTGATAGTTGTGTTTGAGTGCTGTAGAAGATGCGAAGATATTTCGGGATAAATTTTGAAAATTTTACTGTTGTATCCTGCATTTCTTAGGATTGGTTTTCGACAGTAGATTTCTTTCACCCCTGAAGAATTGTCTTGCTCTTTGAGACTGACAACATAAAATCCTCGAACCCCGATCTACATAACAATACTAAATTTATTCCCAAGATGAGACATTTGCTGACTATAAATATGTATTGATATTAGTTAAATATTAGAATTTTAAAGAAAATATATTCATAACGCATTTGGTGGTTTAAAAAAGCTTTCCATAAAAGATAAATTCCATTGAATTTGTATAGCTAAGATTGCATCGATTCTTGACTATCCCAAAGCATTAAAATATTTTGAATTTATCATCTATTTTTGCATTAAAGTTGTGTCTTTAGAAAAAATTTCTGAGTTTTAATATGTAAGACATGTGAAATCAGTTTCATGTATACTACAGATTTAATTAGTGTGGCTGTCATAATTTAGAATGAAAAATAGAATTTCAGACTGAAACTTTTCAGAAGCACATAGAATCCCTTTTCGTTTCTTGTCAATTTTGAATGTTCCTGTTTATTCGCTGTCTTAAATTTGTGAGTATAATATTAATTTTTCAGGTGTTTAATTATTAGTCTCAAATCTAATTAACTATATTTTGGGGAAATGAAAAAATGAACCAAAAAGAAAGACACATAAAAAAATATTCTATTTGTGCTTTGTTTTTTCCTTGCATTTTCGATAATACTTACATGTTATTTCATTTTATAGCCCCACTGTTCATTTTAAAAGTCTAAAGTGATCCAAATTTTGAATAAAACAAAACAGTCATAATACACATTTTATTATTAATAATATCCATACTGTAACATGTCAGAAAATCTCTGCTATTAAAAGAAGAAAGAATATATATTAAAAGAATATGAAAAGAATATGAAATATATTTTAAAATTTATTTTCACCTTAAAATGTTTAAAATGAAATGGATCAAAATAATATTCATTTGTGTGCGCTCGAAATTTTAAAATTTACGGGGAAAGAAATCTAAGAAATAAAACGAAAAATAAAAGCATATTCTTTTAAAGTTTTTTTTGCACAGTAAAATTATATTAACAACAATAAAACCACTTGCAGTTAAATAAACTATCATTAATTAATAGTAGCATTCATTGATTCTTCCTATCATCAGGCCATTATTTTCTAAATATTAAAACCATTTTAACCTTTTAGTTTTCTTGAACTTACATCGTCGATATAATCAAGCATTCTCCCTGTATTACAAACAAGAACACTTCGCGTCACCATTCCATACGCTTGAGCAACTCCACATCCATTAATTCAATTCAGAACAATCCCCAAACAGTTCGCACAGAATAACAGCTTCCACCATTTGTTTTTACTTTAATCTCATTTGTACTTAGTTCGATTAAAAGCAGCAAAAGTCATTACTGGGCAAGAATCAAATCTTACAGAAGGCAGAACAGATGCTAAATGGGCCGTTCCAAATCTGGCGCGAAAAAGGACCCAGAACAAAGAAAGAAGAACAGAACACATCCGCCGAAGAAAGAATATTCGGCATAGTTAAGTGGATGAAAAAGGGGGAGGGGTTATGAGAAAATCCAACAGAAGGTTACTGAGAAACATTGACGTCTTCGAATAAGAACTGGAAGAAATGAAAAACTTGCAAGGAGGGTTAAGGGGGAAAAAGACAAAATCTTGCATTTGTATCTGAACATGACAGCTGACTGACAATTACAACTCGGGGTGGCTAGAACGTCTGTTCCGACTCCAGCAGGTACTTGAGAACCTGAGCGGCTACCTTTGATACATTTTTTTTTTTATTATAGCAATTTGTTTGTTTCTCAGTGAGGATTCTGGAGGGAATGGCGAGTAAGAATAAAGTGTCGAAAATAAATTGATTTTTTTTTTTTCCTTTTTGTTATTTTTTTTTCAAAAGGGGATGTTAAAAATTTTTTTTTAGGTTTTTAGCATTATTATTTTTTAAAAAAAAAAAAAAAAATTGTAGTATTGATTGTGTTTGCTGCTAGTCAAGCTTTCTTCTGCTTTTTGATAGGGGACTGCTGATATGCCAGGGTGAATAAATGGATAGCTTTCATTTGCATTTGTACAGAAAGAGTTCATTTCATACAGGCGTTTAAGAAAGAGGAGAAAAAGCAAAATTGTGAACAATTTGACTTTTTTTCTTTCTTATAATAATAATTTGAAAGAATATTAAAGGTTGATACATAAAAATTGATGCCAATAACATAAAAAGTGTAGAAGGTATCTTACATTTTACCTCTATAGGAATAATTTCAGATATATGTTATAGATTTACTTATTCTTTGATTGTTTTTTTAACAATCTTACATAACTTGAAAAATTTTTGAAATTTACGACACTCACTTTTTTTTTTTTTTAATTCAGGTAAAAAGCCACCGATAAAAAATTTACATTTAACGTAAATGAAGAATCATTGCTTTATGGACCGTTTATAATGACGAAATTACTACACCTCAGCAAACAATAACTTAAAAATTGCTAAAAATGACTTTCATTTAGGCACTAATTTAAAAAAATTATCTAAAATTAACAATAATATTTATACATATAAAAGCAACTTTATTGATTAAATATTGGTAGATCTACATCAAATCCTCAAATTTCTTCAGAATTAAAATAACCTAAAGTACTCAAGTAAGGATATTTGAATTGGCATAAATTAATAAAAAATTAACAATACATTAAAATAGCTTACTTGCTATTAGTATTATTATTGCAGGACTATTAAGACTAAGATCTTTTTAAATTCCCTATTTTGATATATAATTCTGCATAAATTAATCTATTTAGAATAAAAAGAAATTCTTAAAAGAAATGATAAACTTTTTAGACTCTTAGTTTGTATCTGACAATCATTGTATCTATATATATATATATATATCAAAATTACGTATTTTCAGTTTATCAATAAAATATGTATTTTAATTGCATGGTAAGTTTAAAAATCTACGTAATACAATTAAAAAAAATCTAAGACAACACAATCCTATTTTAGAATGAGTTATCTTAGTACTTATGGGTAATTGAGTTTTTTTTATTATTATCCCCATAGATGTGTGTACTTAAAACGTTTAACTATACTCGTATAAAATAACAATACATTATGCTTTATTCAACTCAGCTTGTCATAAATATACTTCACATAGCATTTTGACCAGTTATATTATAGCTAACCAGTTATATTTAATATTATGTCTAGTATTATTACTCAAAGAGGCTTAGAGTGGCCGAGTAGTAGCGTATCGCGCTTCCACACCACAGGTCCGGGGATCTATCCTCCGGCTGGGCAAGGTCAACTCATCTCTTCAGTGGGGTCCATAACTGCTTGTTTGGGAACTAAAACGCTGGGGGTTTCGCTTCAGACTGACCACCTGATCGGGACATCTGCTCATGCACCTCAGTGCCCAATGTTCACGTCCACTGAGATGGACACAGTAGGCCTTGACCCTCATGGCTGTTGCGCCATTGAGTTTGAGTATTACTACTCAAAATTATTTTTCAATTATAAAATTTTTCGAGTTTTTTTAAAAAAATTCTCATATTACGCATATTTAATAAGCAGAAAATATTTTCTCCCCGTTCATTCGTTTGACTATTATATAATGTATTTTGTACATTAACAGACTTTTTTTACACCTGTATTTTTCAAGAACCTCATTATAATTGACTAGTTTGACCTAAACTTCGAAATTAATTGCATGTTAATCTAGACCAGGCGTTGGCAACCTTTGGCACGTGGTACAATTCTCAGTGGCACTCTGCACTACTCTACGCATTTGTCAATTTTTGAGCGGATAGAAGGTGATAAATTTGTATAGTGGATCTTATTTGACAAACATCTTTAGAATTATGGACTTCTACGGAATTACGAAAAAAATCTGAAAGATAACTCTAAAAATACTGATAAAGTCACTGATTATATCCCTGATATTTCGATATAAAAGTAGAGCACTAGCTTCGCATTAAAATTTTAATATCTTTATTATATTTTTCTCTTTTGATTTAACTATAATGAAGGGAAATACATTTTATGTTGTCTATTTCTTATTTTAATAAGCATGTTTTAAAAAAAAATATTTGCGTATAATTTTAATTTTTTATTTTTGTTGAAAAAATAGTTATAGTTTATGCTGTTTATTTTTATGGTAAGAAATATCTTTAAATGATACAAAATTAATATTCCATAAAACTATAAATCTATATTATTGATCTTTATTCTCTAACTCTGCATGCATTATCGCTGGAATAGAATTATTTCAAAAATGTCCTGCTGTGTGGCACGCTGAATCATATAGGTAAATTGGCTTGGCACGCCACAGCAAAAACGAGGCCAATCCCTGATCTAGACATTAATTTTTTTTTTTTCGTTTGTGGATTGGAAAAAGTAATTCATTTAAATCTGGGGCTCTCACAATAAATATATCTTGAGTATGAATATTTTTGTTTTATTCACTCAATAAAACCGCACTTTAGTTTCTATTTTGACCATTTTGATGTTCATGAAGAAGTTCTTATGCCCAATGGCTGATTGGTAGCGTATCGCGCTTCCCTGGGCTGGGCAAGGTCGATTTAGCCTTTCATCCCTTCAGTGGATTGATAAATGAGTACCAAGCTTGCTTGGGAACTAAACACTAGGGGTGTTGCAGCAGACTGACCACCTCAACGGAACATCTGCTTATGCACCTCAATGCCCAAGGTCACGAAAACTGAGATGGGCACAGAAGGCCTATGGGCTGTTGCGCTACTGAGTTTAGCTTGCTTTAGAAATTCTTATTTCCATTGCAGGACTATTTGAGTTTCTTTTGCGAGAATAAGTTATGAAAATATCTTTTTATAAGAAAATTTTAATTTGTTTCCTTCAAACCGCGCTTCTTCTCTTTCCCACTTTTTTTAATTTAAAGAATTTCAAATCTACAAAAAGCACTGGTGAAGTTAAAACTAATTTTTTAAAACTAATTTGCCAATAAAAGTATTTAAATTTAAATTCAATACCTATATTGATCTATCATTTCATAAGCTATAAAACATGGGACGTACATTTCGACAACGTAAGTTAAATACTAATAATTTGACTTGGAATTAATAACTTTACCATTTGATCTCATTATCGTGTATTGGTTCGATTGTAATTTCGTATTTTCGTAGCAATATTAAATGTCGAGGAAGTTAAAAATACATCATTTAAGAGAGATAAAGAATTAAGAAAATTTGAGAAGCAGCCAAAAGAGGAGCTCGTATCACTTACTCTAGTTAGAGCCAAATTACTCTGTGTACGACGCTTTATTCAGTGGAATCTTGCTAACAGAAACATTTGAAAAATATAGCTGTAAAAATGACCGGAAAAAAATCATAATTTACTGGCTCTCTACAATTGTTCTTTTAACAATTTAAATCAATGAAAAAAAATAATAAAGAGGACTAAGGGAAACATATTCTCCCACTTTAAAATTGATGATTGCTGTCAGGGACGTAGCTACCGCCGTATCAATAATACGGGGCCCCGACATATGTAACTATAGTCTCACTAACAGAACTCTCTTATCTAAAAAAGGGCCCCGAAGGAATTTTGATACAGGGCCCCCTCAGAACTAGCTACGCCAGCGATTGTTGTATTTAATAATACCCTTATCTGCAATTTTTACACAGAATGCTAAAATAGAGCGTATAACGTACATCAGCGGCGCACACACACAATTTTCAAGTGAGGACTCGTATCATAACCTAAAACGACGCCAAACATAATCTTTTGATTTTATAGATTGTCGGAAACAAAAAACAGTACAAAAATAAATTATTGAATAAATAATTAGTATCAGTTAATGAAATAAATTAATTATAACTAAATAATAACACATTTAGCATTAATTAATTAATAAATTATAATAATTTTACGTTTTTAATACATAGGATTAAATTCCATCGGAGAAAAAAGATCGGGGTGGGTCCGGACCCCTGGATCCCCCTCCCATTGTGTGCGCCACTGACAAATGCAATTACATAAACTAGAACGATTAGGGAAGGGGGAAAAAAACAATCGGCACCAATGATTTTTCTCATCCATTTGGCTATATCTTATTCCAATTTATTGTGTCGTGTAATAGTACATTTTTCTTTCACGTCTTATGTTATTCTGTAAGCATAATTTCGCACAATAATAAACTATATTTGAACAAATGAAAACAAATCCCTGGTTAAACTACACATTATGTTTTCTTATGATTCTAAATACAAAACAGTTACATACTAATATTTACTCTTAGCAATCCTTTTATCCTGTAAGTGTTAATATATGCTTATACTGAGCAATACAAATAATATTAAAAAACGTTTGAATCAATTTTAAGTTTTGTATATATTCATTTAAAACATAAGATTCAAATTAGTTTTAATAAACGTTTTGTACATTTACATTTAGTTATTAAAAGGCATGGATAACATTTAAAATTCTTTTTTTATGTCAAATTACATATGAGAGAAGAGAGAGAGAGAAAATAACTAATTCAGAGAATATATATAATTCTTTAGGGGCAGGCTATAAAAAGAAAAAAGTAATCACCCATAAAGAAAATTAGAATAAAATAGAAATAGCATATGAATTATCAAGCTAGTTTATCTGTAATTATTTTTATAACATTACAGATATATGGATGCTTCAATTGCCAAATCGATTAACTCCATAAAACAAGAAGTTGAGAAAAAGGATAAAATATTATATATTGTTTTTTAAAATTCTTTTCAAATTAAAAATTTGAAAATATGATGTAGACTGTATTATTACAAACGCCTATTTGATTTGACGACATATAGAAAGTATAAGATGGAATATACTTGGAGTAATTGTTATTATTACTACAATTTTTTCGTGATTGGTGGAGTTAATCGATTTGGCAAGTGAAAGTAAATTATTAATTCAAATTCAGTCTTTGAATTATTCTTTTATTACGGAAAAATGTCATTATATAAACATATGTTTTAAAGAGTTTAGTTTAAATGAATAATAACTATTCTGTTACTCGTACATAATATTACGAGTATTATTACTTTGTTTAAATTGCGTTATCATCATTATAAATGATGTCATCTTCGTTAGCTGTATTTGAGCTCCCATCCTGTCGATTTGTCCTTAAAGTCTTATAATATTCGCGTGTTTAATAGGAGGAATATAAATTTCAACAAGTCCATCATATCTTTCCTCTTGTCACTGTTCTA